>JAANSM010000034.1:0-76976 GCA_036850725.1 Orchesella villosa | reverse complement strand
GACCCCTTGCAATATTCTAATTACGCTTCATTAACTGAAGCAATCAGCGAGTTACTACAACCATAATAATTTTTTTTAAATTTCATCAATTTTTTCGAAACTTCTGACCTTTACGGGGTACTGCAATTGACCCCGTGCAATATTCTAATTGCGCTTCACTAACTGAAGCAATCAGCGAGTTACTACAACCATAATAACTTTTTTAAAGTTTCATCCTAGATACAGAAAGAAAAAGGAAGAAAAGAGGGGAAGGGAGGAGTAAGGGGGAAAGAGGAAAGGAATATAAGGGAAGGAAAAGAGAGAGAGGGTAAGAAAAAAGGGAAGGAAGAGAGAGGGGGAAGAAAACAGGGAAGGAAGAGAGAGGGGGAGAAATAAGGGAAGAAAGAGAGAGGGGAAAGAAAAAAGGGAAGGAAGGGGAAGGGAAAGATAAAAGGGAAGGAAGGGGGAAAGGAATAATTGGAAGGAAGGTATCGAAGGGAAAACAGTGAAGCAAGGTGGAAAGGGAAAATGGGAAGGAAAGTCGACAGGAAAGGAAATGGGAATTGAAAATGGGCAGGAAGAAAAGAAAATATATAGAACAAAGGGAAACTAATCCATAATGTGATCGAGTAGTAGCTAAATAGTCTTTAAGTAGATCAACAACGCTAATTTCCAAGCATCTAAACTCTGGTGGTAACCACCAAACCTCAGATTTTCAGCTTGCAAAATCAATTAAAGGATAAGGAAACGGCTCGAGAAATCAATGAAGAGGTTAGAAAAAGCCTCGAGAAATCAATGAAAGGGTTAGGAAAAAACCTCGAAAATCAATGAAAAGCTATAAAAAGCTCGAAATCCAAGTTCGAAAAGATTTTAACAAATCCATTTGGGGCTTCAAATCCATGAAATGGCGTTGGAACGTTGGTAAACCTTTTAGGCAGCCGCACAAAAGGGTTAAATTTTTGAAATTTGTAGTTAGAATCAGACGAAGACTAGCAAAATTAGAATTAGGTCTGGGGGTCGAAGCCCCCCAGCTTACCCTACAGATACTTTGTGTGGAGGAAGGTTTTGGGTCTGGTTACAGGAAGGGTTTAATTGCTTAAAAGATTCTGCAGCCTGACTCAGGCAACTGGTCTCAGAATCTTATTTTAAACACAATTATGCCTCAGGGATTTAAGTGCTACAACTTATACGAAAAAACCAGACACGAATTACGGTTCATTTTGGAATTGGACAAGAGTAGAAAAACGTTGATTTTATTTGATTATGTGAGAATGTATTATGTAAATTACAATCGATAACGTGCATATGGCCAAAAATTCACAAACTGAATTTTATTCATACTCTTGAACTGTATTGTTATTATCACAATTATTGACATTTTCTGAAATCGCAGGCAACACTGATCTTTTATTTGCCCATTTCATTCTTATAACTACAACTGGAGAGCCTTTTCATTTCTCGTGCTCGTCTGGCACTGGCTCACGAAAATGGCAGACAGTGCAGATTGTGCCAGACATGACCTGAAGCCAAGTCAATAAGCACAATCATGACATTCGTAAAACACGATTTCTTGTAACAGATGAATTTATTTGACTCAAACAAAAAAGACACTCACTTGCCATCCCAGTTTATAAAATAGAAATCAATACCAACCATTTAAATACATGCCTTCATAATACACCGGGATTAAGACCAAGTTCAGATTTCTAGACTGACAGCAAGGAGGACGAGCTCACACCACCATAATACCACAATCACGAAATGTAATTGACTAGTACCCTATCCCCATAATGAGCATATTTGATGTGTTGCGTTGCGTAGTGCAGCTTTGCGTGCTTGCACTTTCTAACTACAAAAAACGTTTGTCATGTCATAATCGATTTTGAAAGATTGTAACATATATAACTAACCACCCGATCCACTGCCAACCACTATTATGTCTTTGGTCTGCACAAAATCTCAAGAACAACTTTTCATACAGATGATTGCATATTGAAACAGTTCCGCATTTAAAAACCTTTCGCATTTGAGACTCGGTTTAAACTTCCTGCGATAAGAAGTTAAAGTCCTGACTGCTCAATCAAATTCACTTGGCGACATATTTTTATGTATGTATATATTTGCATGATAACTACGTAAATTTGATTAATTTTATATACGGTGTGGATGCAGCAAATATACGTTAATTTCGTTACAAAGGACTAAGTCTAAATTAGGTACAATCTCGTTTTAATGCTAAAAATTTGTTGAAAACGAAACAGGAGAGGAAGTATATCGTCAAACATGACTGAATTGGAGTCCACCTGATGAATTGAGTGGCTCAAGCAACTGTCTAGCGTTTTTAACAGGAGTACCGTTGGTCAAGCCATTTTAAAAATGTGCAGACATAGTGCCTCATCATGCTCGTCTTCAATGAATCAATAATACGATTCTGAGAAAATGAAGGGCGAGAAAAGCTTATCATTACATTAAGCCGTCAATAATGTGATGTTATATAGTAGAAACTACAAGACGTTTACTTTCTATTTGGCAACTTAAAATTTCTCAATAAAATTTGCCAAGTTTGTACAAAACTTTTAAGTTGAATATATCAATGTATAACTTTGTTTCCCCTGGCTGTGCACAACGTTTTTTGCCAAAATAAATATATACCAATTTTATTACATTTTGGTGCTTACCAACTCTAACCAAATTTTGATTTGCCAACCTCAAACAGTGGGTGCTAGAGTGCAGCTCTTCAGTTTTGTAAACCACTTTTTCTTCTTTTCTCCCATATATAATTTTCCTTTTCCGTCCTCTGTTGCTCCATCATAATATTGACGTAATTTTTTTCTACTCAAAACCCTAACAGAAGAAAAAGACAACTACATGAACTTAGTACAAATAATACAAATTAGATTGGAGGTACTTGCACTTGAATGGTAGTGGAAAGAAATCAGGGAAATTGCAGAACATTTTTTGTTGCTGGTAATTGTGGTTTGCATTTTAAATGACTAATACAAGTTTACCAGTGATAATACCAATATACCTACCCCTACAACCACCAATGTAGAGATAAATGTACTTAAGATGCTTATGCAACTCATGTACAACAAATTGATGGGGGCTTTATCTGAAACCGGTGGATTTCTTGTGAAGCTTTTATATCAACATCAACGAAAAAGGGATGCATAGAAAACAAGTAGAAATATGATACACAGCAACGTCCATAATGTTTCAATGACTTACAGTTACAGCTAAAATGACCACAAAACTGGTGAGTGAGAGGATTGTAGCTAATTTTCAATGCATCTAAACATCTACCTATGTGGATTTTGAAAGAGATCATAGAGTACAATACAATTTTTTCAGTGAATAAATACTCACGAAATGCACGTATGTATATCTGTATCAATTCACATTTAATGGCAATACGTGCCATTACGATTCGCATGGAAAAAGTATACACCTGGGGTTTTTTTATTTGAAAAGAAAAAAATCATTTTCGAACTGACGCCTCCTCTGAATCTATTTGTGAAAACACGAAGCTCGATGCACATCTTTTTGAGTGTGTGGTGGTAGTGGTATATATTGTGTATTATATAATGTAATCTTCATCGGAGCTCAATCATTTTCTTTCTATCGCCATCATTCTAGCCATATCTATGCATGTGCATGTCCCTACGTAAATGAGGTGAAAGGCTAACAGCTTTTTCTTCTTTTTCGTTCCATCGCAGGCCGGCATAGTTCATGAGCACCACGACAGCATACACAATACATACAAATGGTAGGGATATATGTATATAGCATTCACCCAAAATCATTATCACATTTCAGTCAGTTGCATTAACCATGACTCTCATTGCAGATGCAAAAACAAAGTGCCTTTTCAGAAACACTGGGAGACTGGTTCACTATGAGTTGGATGCTGATAGATATTAACAGAATTTATCCACCAACCAATCCACAAGATCTCTTGCAATTTACGTCTATTCAGGCAAATATGTGCCATATGACGGTACCTTTCTTAACGGACCAGGCCAAAATACTATAATACACGAAACGAAACGGAATAAACGTGCTTTGTCTTTCTTTTGAGTATTAAAAACACATCAGCTCACAATTTTCTGGATGGTCGGCCCTTGCTTCAAATCATGTCCGGCGTAACATTGTGTTTGTACCTTATATCATATCACGTTAAGTAAAAAAAAGTATCTCGAATGTTTCTTTTTCCCCCAGATTTGTATCCTTTTTTATTACACTCTGAAAGGAATAAATTGTTTATATGAGGAAACTACATGAAAGTCTGTGTGGACAGCCCTAAACTGGTAATATAAGGTGTTACATGCAATAATGCTGCAACACGATGACGTTCTCAAACGTGAAGTTCACAGCAAGTAGGCATTGATACATGCGTGCAAAAAAATGGGATGCGAATGTGAAAAGAAAAATATATGTAGACATACAATGTTCATATACAACGTAAATATTTCTCTCAAGAATTATAATGATTATTTAGTAACGTAGTAATAAGCAATCCGGTAAATAACGGAAAGAGGAATGACATAAAACAAACTTAGTTTGCACTCACCCACCATCCATAATATACCAACACCAACCATCACATTCAGGTTTTTTTTTGCAACATCATATCACAATATATCATCAATTGAATTGAGAAGAAGATTGAGGTATTCTGAAGATTCATAAAGGAAGATGAAGTTAAGGGGGAAAATGCCCACAGTCAGTCAAAAGGTTTATCCGTCTGTCAGTTTGTCATGTCCGGCTATACACTCCACTTTTGACTGTATACACAATATAATATTTCCCCTTTCCCACATGATGATGGGATCAATGATGCATGCCCATATAAATTTATGGATACTTAACAAAAAAAGAACAGTTTGTTTCGATGAAAACGTTAATGGAGAGGAACAAAAAGGACGATCAAGAGAGCTGTCTGATCTCCGAAAAATTGAGTAGGTTAATAGCGTAGTGTCAGGTGGTGGTGAAAGGGCACTTCTCTTACAAATGTATTGTCATCTAGGAAGAAGGAAAATATTATTGCGGTTCATGTCAATTATACATAATATTGTCTTTCTTTTTTGGAAGGTTTCTTGCAAGAAGATCGTCATGATGTAATCATGCATTTTAGCCCATATATACCAATTCGGAAAAGATTCCACGGCATGACGTTTATCAACTTGATTTCTAAGAAATATTGCAAAATCTGAGTCATAAATTGAATGATCTATGGAGTCCACTACGTTTCCCATGTTTTGACAAGTCTGCCTGCATATTTCAATGATAATTAGTGTTTAGCATATAAGTGGATTGAGGTAATACATGGGGATGGTGTCGGTGTTTTGGAACAGTACATTTTATTACCTAACGCAAGCTAGCTATTATATATACCAACGAGCTAAGCTTAGGTTGAGGGGTCTCGGTCTCGTCAAACCTGAAGTAGGAAATGCTGGTGTGATTATTGACTGAGAAATGTGTTGATTGTTCGGTGACAGGAACGTGAAATCATCGGCACATTCACTTGTCAGTGTCAACATTAATCATGATGAAGTTGCATTATGTGTTAAAGGGCCACAGACCAAATAATCGAACAGAAAGGATGACAAGAAGATAGGATGGGATGGCAAATAGTAACGGACTCCTTTATACAATTTTTTTCATCATTCCAAGATGGATCATCATCATCATCTACAGCGGCAGCAGCTTCAGCACCAGTACCAGCAAAAAATTGTGACATTGAAAGAAAGATTGATCTGTAAACTTGATGCACCTGCATTGTTTGCTGATAATGCCATTCATATTTTGCACTCGACTCGATACATGTAAGGCTTATGACCACGATGATGATTGAATGGGATCAAGGAAGACATCCCTTCATCCATTTTTTTCGGATGACGCTTCAAAGCCCTAAAAATCAAAATAGTTCATCAGGCGTGAGTGTTCAATAGAAAAGGGATGGATGCGTTCTGCAAAAGAGCATTTCAAACACGATATTTCTTTCCCAGTGTCTCCGTATTATTCATTATTTTTTTTGACAGTTATAAGCAATTTCTTATGCAATAAAAGTAGGATGCAGAAAAAGTTTGGTGGAGTTCTAGTTGATTTGTGGAATGCTATTATATACGATATGCAATCTGAATATATATAAGTAAATAATTTGATAGCTGGCAAGAGGACAGGGCAATAAGGGAGAAATATTTGTTCGCAATTTTTACGACACAGGCTATACAAAACATTTGAAAACGTTGTATAGCAATATAACTGGGCTCAAATTCATTTGCAAAGGATATATAAGTATGTTGTACATAATTTATGAGGTAATGAAAAAAATTCATTTTATTACTCCGATTACGGTACTCACACATTCATCCACTTCATCATCCGCCATATCATCATGAGTCAATCTCAAAGTCATTTTTCCTTCTGGTATCCCCCAACATCAACATCAACAGACAGACTTTCAGACTTAGCTGACGGCCGATGTCGACTTTATAGCCATATATGTTGGGTGCACTTTATTTCATCAAATGAAAAAATATGAAGGTAAATTTGATGGACGCGCTGGCACTTTTTACTCACTTCATTTCACTCTGAATGAATGCTTTCCTTGGCGGTAGCACACACACCTTACATAGGCATCAATAGATGTTTCACACAAAAGTACTCGTACATGCGCGTCTCATAAAATATATATCTTCTTCCTTTGAATATTATTTATGACAGCAGCAGCTCATTCAACGTCCTTAATCTATGAAGAATGAAGCCCGATGGGGAAAAATGTAAACGGATATTACGACGTCACTAAGCAATTAAATTGGGAACCGTGAAAATAACTGTCAAATGGCTTACACCAGAAGCATAGGTATTATCTTCGGGATTTGCAGTCATAGTCATTCCATTGGAAACCGTGTCAATCTTAGTTCCTAGACGTGCTGCTGGGTTAAAGCAATTGTAATAACTTTTAATGATCATCTTATTTTAAACCTACTTTCCTTTAGGTCAATATTTTGGGCGTGAGTTACACAACTGAACCGTAAAAAATTAGCTACTTCCACGGGAACATGAACAAGTGGATATGGTGTCATGATATGGTGTCATGGTAATTAATGAGCTGTGTGTCGATCGGTACCTTGGCATTTATGATGCTACTCTGTTACAGTACAGTGTAAAAATTGGTTGTTGGTACTATTCGAAAGGATTCCGTATTTTGTGAAATAGGATAGATTACGACATCCTGAGCTTCCTGGGTCAGTGTGATTCTTTACAAGTTAACCTTCTCAGTTGGTATGATTATGACTTCATATATGTTTGAGTAGGTCAGGTACAAAATCCATAAAAATGACATTGAAGTTGAATGGCCTTTTTCACTGACATAGCTTGCTCTTCAGTTGCCATTGTATAATGTTGCATTTTACGTGATCATTTCTTAGCTTACGAGGTTTAATTCTCGAAGAGAGTCGATTCTCGAAAGCCCATCCCAGTCAGACTTATAAGCATGGTTTAACTAGCATATTTTATAACTTTTAACGCAAACAAATATGAGAAGAGTTCAACAAATTTTCGGTCTAAAATTTGGGGAAAAGTCAGGTACGAATGTAATACTTTTAAGTGTTTTAGTAATGTGCATATTTACTGCTTTTCTTCATATGATCATCGGTTATGCACGATTCTGTTGCCCTTGCTTCCTCGAGCTCATTGGGCGTACATGCTTAGTTAATAATTCGTTGAATGTTCTTCTCTTCCTTTATTTTATTGATGACAAATTGCCAGTATTCTAAGTATCAATTTTAACATTACCGTTCATAATTTCAAACTGGAAGTGATAATATGCGTCCCTTTTCATTCAAACATTAGGTAAACAATTGTTCATAATACAAATAACAACTGAAAAAATCAATTTCCTTAATAAATTATGTTTTAGATTCCGATTTTACGTCGCCACGTAGAATTCCTACAGTGAAAATTATTAGAATGTCAAATTCATCAGAATCAAAAAATTGTTTTCGAAAATATGAGTAAATATTTCAAAACTATGTATGCATTCCCGTAAATCTAGTGGGGTGGGTTGTAGTTGTTATTCGACAATTCATGACATGCTTTTTCATGATCATGCTGGTGTAGACGGCAAAGAAGAAAGAATCTCCAAGTCACCAGTCATCTCACTATACACCCGAATCATTTGCCATTTCATGTGTAAGTTGAACTTTTTTTCCTTCTCCCATTTGTCTTTAACCTCGTGTGGCTCCCATTATAAAAGCAACAGGATATTCTTTGAATAGTAGAATATCTGGCATTCTTGTGCTGTTGAAGAAAAGATAAACAATTGATTTTATTTGTTTGTAACATCTTTTGTTTCATTTTTTTGCAAATCAGCTCTCTCATCTCATCGTCAGTGTTTCACTCATTTTCCCCCTTAAATGCCAGGACACCCTACAGCTGGGTTTCCCTATGAATAAATGTGTATTTGTGATGGGTATCCCAATCTTTCAAGAGTATTAGCCCCGATCTTAACAACCATAATTTCTGTCTTTTCCTTTCAAAAAGCTCATCAGTAATTTTTATTGATACAGCTACTTTGGTACTGACAATGAGTCTCAAGTCGTTTAGCATTTATGGGATGACCATCAAATGCCAAATTTACGATAAACGATGCACTTAGTGATGATGGGGATGAATAAAGTAAAGTGTCAAACGTGAGCATGACCAGAGACAGTAAATTGTGTCATGTCATGGACAATACTTCATACTTACGTAATGATGCACATAATAATGCGGGTGAAGGAAAATATGACAGTGTAGCAGCAACAGCAGCATATTATTCTAATTGAGTGGCATATTTCTTCCTTTTACAAACAACTTGGTATTCAGTTAGAGATAAACAGAGGCAGATGTGAACTGAATACCTATTTAGGAATACGACTTACAGACTATTGATAAGTTCCGTCTACCTCACAACTCCTAATTAAAACCAAGTTTGAATGGTTCAAGAGCCTAATTTTATGGCATGTTTCGCTGTCATCCCATGAAACTTTATTTTGACTACTTTCCGTTCGTACCAATTTATGGCAATTGTTTTCCAAAACCTTTTCTTTCTTTTCATGCTTCCAATTTTGTTTTGTAATAAGGAACTGCATAAAAAAGTTTACAATTTTGAGGAAAGTGCGAAAGCATTTTAGAATGTACCTGTCTCACATTGTGCATATGATGTGTTAGCATATAAAAAACCGAATGTTTGAATTCAATAAACCATCTGACATGACACGTTTCACAACTTTTTATATATATTTCTGTTTTTCTCAATGGTATTGAACATTGGACGGGCAAAAGCACATAACAAATACACACTCCTTTTGAAAAACTGAAGGTAACAAGTGGCTATTAACTTTTTCCCAATTTATCATGGTTAACTTGTGGCATTTTATTGCCCAGTTACTTAACCTTCGCCAAGGTAAAGCTTATTTGTTGAAAAAAGTATTCAGAAAAACAAATAGACACTTCCTCTTCTTCACATAGACTTTCTTGAGAGAGTAGACGAGGTTGATGAGAATCATGTAAAAATAAGATGATGATCTAATCATTACTTATCATCATAATAGAAAAAAATCCTTTTGTGTAGCTCCCGTATAATTACTACTCTTCTCTTACATGATAGCTGTAATTATGGCTTGGTCGTGGGTATAAAAAGAAGATGATTATTAATCACTAATTCTTATTCTATGCAAACTCACATATTATTCTTTAAAATTTCTTGAAAAGCCTCGTTGATGCGATAATCAATGATTTTTTATAAAAAAAAGTCATCCTCCCAGTATTAATCTCCGTGGTCAACTTCCCCTCACACACATGAGTATAAGTATATGTATACTCTTGGTTTTGTCACCGATTCTAAAATTGGTTTGTGATTCATGCAAGGATATAGCATATGACAATGAGAGAGGAAAATATTTGCGAATATTTTTATGAGTTTTAATCTTTTGTATTATGCAGGTGCCTTGTGATATGAGGAAAAAGAGATAAAGCTAGCACATTCCAATAGAAACAATATACAATATAAAAGTCTACTCTGAACTTGGAAAATAAAAGATCTTGAATTTCATTCCTACTGCAACCTGTCTTAGCTTCAAATTTTCATAACGTTTTAATGCAGATTAATAAGCAGGTGTTCAATATCAAAAATACCGAGCTGATGTCACTATAGTCAGCCACCTCCCAAAACATGACATGGGGAAAGGAACACGGTGTCAATGTCAAAGTTAATAAATGATGTTGCGACGTAAAAAGTACACTGAATAGCTAATCATGTATGTCGTCCCTTCCCATCGACAAAGAGAGACCCGGTCCACGAACAAAAACATTTTTTTTTGTAATCACAATCAAAGTCATAATGTCATATGTAACTACAACTACATCATATCATCCACACCGATCTGACTGACTATTGTTAAGATAGGTGTTTGTTGAAAGATTATGTGATAAAGTGATGATATCTTGTAAGGTAAGGCTGAAAACTATCAGCACTACTACTGGTTTATCCGTCATCATGATACTCACGATTATCATCGTCATCATCATAATCATCTTTACTATCAGAAATATGCATGCATGTATACCTAGTGTATATATTTAAGCCTGTATCTTGTGACTTAGCTTTCAAATCACAGTAATACAATATCATATCATATTACTGGTGAAAAATGTAAAAAATTTATTCATTAAACTTGTATTTTATGAAGTTGAAGCTTTAGAATTCTCAAGCCAGTGTTGGTTTTTCTTTTTTTTTCACGCAAAAAAACCAGAAATTTACTGAGTAAGTCAAAGGCAGCGAGCCACACTCCTATTATCATTCCTTCGTCCACTACATCTGCATCTGCTGGACTGGACGACAAATTATAGGTATTGTGAATCACCGTTTGTGATGATGTGAGTGACGGAAAGCGCACGGTATTTACATTTTTTTTCTTGCATTTTACATTCACACACACACAGGGTGCAATTCAAATGAATATTGGTTGAATTTGCTTCATCATGATGGGGCTGTTGAAGTGATGTTGCATAGTAAACAGGAATTGTAGATGTAAATGTAACCTTTCTGAGAGATTGTCATCATCATCATCATCGGTTGCATAATAATATGGATTTGTTTAGAGCACCAACAGAAAACCCAATATTATATGGGTGCAATGGAATGGAGGACACACACAGGAGATCGTGATTAGAAGTTAACAGTATCGCACATTCATTGAAACATGCCAACCAACTAGTAACCAACGTCCACCTTACCTTCTTCGTCACCAGCTAGTTATCATGTATCGGCATTTTTGTTTCGTTTTAAATAGCAACTTTTACACAAGAAAAGAGTACAGGATGTACGGTTTGCTATAAAAAAATAAAGAAGCTTTTCAAAATCAAAAATAGTAGGTATACCTACTTTACATTCATCATTGGACTCCACATCTATTAATGACCTGTTGGTAAAATCATTATCAAACTGTTGTTTTTAATACAACTTTTGTAACTTGCCTTTCAAATCAACCACACCATTCTTGCTTGCATTTTAACTGCTTATTTTGTATAGCTCGTGGATGTGTGTGTATACACAAAAATGTGGCTGGTTTTGCGGTCATCTCATCTCCCTATTGCGTTTCAGAGAGATATTCTGAGTTGAAGGGGATTAGAGAGGATGATTGGGGGAGGGAAGAGCCCAAAAAAACTAACAGGATAAGGAACATAATACGTAAGTAGTGTATCGGGTTGCAAATTTGATAATTGGTTTGTGTATTATTACACACATGTTCTTTCTCTTTTTGTGATGTAAAACTGTTGTCAAAACTATTACATTGAAGGATGAATGCTCATGATACCAATACTAATGGCGTTTTCAAAAGGAAGGAGTTTTGGAGTTTCCTATACTCCGATTGCGATACATTTAACAAATGTTTAAGACGTTTATATAGAATATAAGAAGAGCACCGGCGTGTTTAAATACTTATGAATGTTTTAAAAGATATACAAAAGAAAGAATTCATTAGTTCGCGTAAGTTTTTTTTATCTCGTCAGCTAAATGACATGATTTTGTGTTTTCAGTATTTTGCAATTATTTCGATGTAAGAAGGAGAATGAATATAAATATGTTTATTGCGTTGGTCTGGATATAAAATGTTATATTATTCGCCGTTAGTTGTTTTGCTATTTTTACTTGCTACAAAGTGTTGCATCTTTTCTTGCATAAGGAGACAAGAACGAAGAAGGAGATGATGTGTACGTGTGTTGTCAGTTTTGATGGGAATTGCTATCAGGTAGGCAGAAACTGAAGGAAAAACAATTAAGAAAACTTTGTGCAACATATTTTCTCAGAATCGCACGCGCAATGCAACAGAATATAATGTTGAATGCGACAAACTTGGGTACTTTTGCTCTTTCATTCTTAAACTGTAGATTTACAACAGTTCTCGTTACAAAACGAAACGTGTTGCCATAATTTATTTTGTTGAGCATAATTGAAGAGATTTTGATTAGTCAGGAAAATATGTTAGAGATTCAAGAGAGAAGTAAATATATCAAAAAAATGAGGTGGAAGTCACGTTTTCAATGCTGATTTCCGTTATATGCTAACCCACAAACGTAACAAAACTCAAAGGAATTAATCATACATATTTTAATCCCAAGCTCATTGTCAACCTACATCTGAATATAAAATTTATTATCTGAAATCAGAATTGCTCTAGATTTTCACTTTCCAAAAATGAATGTCAATGTTGCCATTTGCAATCATATTCATTGTGAAACTAGTGCACCACTTGTCTTACATAATGATTAACTGATATAAATTTTTGACTACACAGTTAGATAATGTAGACTGTGCGGATTAAAAAGAGTTTGAACTTCTCACGAATCACCATTTATCTCCATCAGACTTCATCATAGTAGGCAAAGCCCATACATCAAAAATTTCACAGTTGTCACTCGACAAAAAAGAAAATAGTAGGGAGACACATTAATACATAAGTCAAGGTATGGGGTGCATTTGTGCATCATCAGTTCAGACATCAACAACAGTCAGTGGCATACCAACAACACCACGCCATGGCGCACCACCGGCACGTCGTCGGTTACACCATATGATGATAATTTTTGAAAAATATGTGCATCGTAATACAAATAGAATGGGATGCGGTGGCAGTAAGAGATGCAATGAAGCACCCACGCAACTCATAAAATAAAGTGGTCTTCCCTGTTCCCAAACCACAATGTCGAGAAGACGAAGAGCAAGTGCATTATAGTTCATTTAACTTGAAGTATTTTTTTGATGTTTTTTATCGACTTGCTACAAATCGTTATGTTATGATTATTGTTAGAGGGGGGAACAGTAATTTGCGTCATAATTCATTTGGTAGAAAGAGGACCACCTTAGAAAAACCTGCAGTTCAGCTATAAGCTATTTAATGTTCCGCTGAATCAGATTGAGTTTCCATCATTTTTCCTTCCTATCAAATCCTTTCCTCTCCGCGAAGGTTAAAAAGGGGAGAGATGAAAACGCAAAAGAACTGTTGTGAAAGTTGGTTGGCAACGTAACGTTGGTTATGTTACGCTACTCTCGAGATTAGTTTGATTTGACAGGTTATGTGGTCAGTTAGCAAAGAGCTTGATTGTTGAAGTTTATACCACCCATGGTTTTATTGTCTCATTAAACGAATTTACTTTTATGTATCAAATTTTTTCTCTCTTTCTCTCTTACAGTATTTTGCTCATCACAAGAAACATTTATCAGGGCCAAAAGTTAAGAGCAAAGGAAATGGTGTGTTGTAGTATTAAAGGGATTTCTGTACCGAATTACACAACCAAAAAGCAAGCAAAGCAGTTTAAGTTATGATCATGCCTCTAAATGTTTGCAAGCAAGTCAGCATGTGATTTCTGACAAAACACATTCATTCATGACAGCAAATGGATGTTTTTGAGGATTAATTGAAAGCGCTTACGCACTATCTCTCCATGTTATCTCCTCTCTCAAGTGTCTTGCCAAACAACCCATTTTGCTCAAATGTATGGACTCGAGGAAGAAAGGGAAAGGTGCAACTTGAAGACAAGATCAAGAGTAAAAGGTATTTTTATGAATTGGCTAAGTGCTTAAATTTCGTCAACAGCAGGAAAAAGACGGAGTATGAAAAAAAACTTATGCTTAACAATTTTTTATTTTTGTTCAAATTAAATATACAACATGGAGCTACTTTACTGAGTTTTTGGCATGATGATATACTACTTACAAACGATATGATATTTAGATGGCACCAGAAATTCTCCATGTTCTAAGTTATGTTATGTGATACTCTCTCAAACTTTTTCTGAATGAAGATGGTATCTTGGTTAAAGAAGTAAAGGCCCAGGGGTCAACAGTTTTAATATACATGTCCAAATATAATCCAAGATACAAGATAATATGCTACTTATGCACTCCCAAACTTTGTATGTCATATGATGCGTCTTTATTTTCAGTTTCTAGAAGAGTACTTTAACCTTTGTCATGGTAGATTTAGGCCTACGGAAAAAGTTGGCACCGGCATTTCAGATTAGATGACTGGTGTTCTGGTTGAAGTTTTCGATAGAATTCATCTGTATATATAATAATGTACATGAGCGGCTAAAAAACTGACCTTCGAGCAAGACGTTTTACTTTGCAAAGCAACGTACGACAATTTCTATGGGATAATCTGTGGTGATTATGTCAAAGGAAAATAATTGGAATAAAAGACAGGTCTTTGTGGTAATAATGATAACGATAATGGTCTTAAAATTTGCATAAAATCCCCAAGCCCGGTAGTAAAGCTCAAATCTGAAAAACTAATCTCTCTCTCTCCCATTCACCACATATATATATAAGTTATATAATAATGCAAAATGTAGAATAAATATCGTCATGCAATGCAATCCAGATGGATGTACTTAATGTGCATTTGATGGTGCTTTGCTTAAGCCATGTAAATTTACTGTTATGCGTAGTTAAATGGGAGATAATAGTTATAGCATCCAGTTACAATAATATGTGTTTGCAATATGACAGTTGTTGAGTAGTTGGTTGCAACTTGCAAATTTATATTGTTGATTTTTTTACTTTATAATGGCTAGACTGAACATAAAATTCAATTCTGCAGTTTGCAATGACATGAAATTTGTGGATATATAGGTATAGTTAAAAGGTATATAGAAAAATTTACTAAAGGTATATGCTTGACTAAGGTATTCCATAGAATATTGCCTAAGGTCAACAACGTGTCAGGAAGCAGAGAAACAAATTTTAGACAAGATCTTTTCATCCATTCTTAAACTTTTTTTCCAGATGTTATTGTTTTTTTAGATTGTGACATTTAAACTCTCCACTTATTTATTTCATACAAGGTTACATATTTAATTGTATCCAGATCAGTATTTCCGAGCGCGGCTTAAAACTCACGTCCAACAAGGACAATAATCTTTTCAAGACAACTTTAAAAAAAAGAGCTATGTGAGGTACAAGCATATCAAACGAATTTGATGCGCTACCTCTGTAGAGGTATAAACCGGTTTTTAACTCATTTCTCATTTTTCGTTTTACTAAATCAGAGAAAATGAAAATTTTAATCTGACCTCATCAGTGTAAAGTCTCAAAATAATAATATCAGTTATTATTGGTGTAACAAAAATTTCTCACGAAATAACATAAACAACTTTGAAAATCTTGACGTTTTATAGTTTTAAAGTTTGTGGTTATATCTTCTCTTTTATTCAAACCTAATAATGATGACATTGTCAAAAAAGATGAAATAAGGAAGGGTTGCAAATTTATTTAAGTGTCATAAAAGCACCCCCATCTGTCCTTAAAATTATATTACATAGCTAAATATATTACAGTCTACCTGTAAATTATTATGCGGAAAGTGGATATTCAAACACCCTCAAGAATGAAAGTGGAGGTTGACGTTATCCATTAGATTTACTGCGCTCCGTCACATTACATTATGTTATACAAAGAAATGACACGACGTGAAATGGAGGCTAAAACTGGCCACATAATAAGAATGCACTACAAAAAACCGCTTCATGAAAATGGATTGCTCTCGCAATAAACCCTTTTTGGACAGAGAAAGAACTGCATTAATGTGACAGAATGAAGCAAGATAAAAATCTTATATGTTGCTGTCTCATGAGAAATTCGTTGGTTGTTGCATATACAGTCAAAGTTGGACTCTAGAAAATTAAGGTGAGATAAATAAGACGGAACTGTAAGCTTGAGCACACAATCGAAAAACACTTTTTTCTTGAACAGAAATCATGATCATCCTATGGCTCTTGTTTAAGTGTCTTTTGAGTGCATTTACAAGATATAACACAAAAATTTACATCCATTTGTCAGCAGTAAACAACGAGACCTACACAAGATTAAAATTTTATCTTGGGCAATGGGTCCAGGTCTACTCTTGAAATGTAATTACTTATATATACGTAATATATACACACTATGACTCATTGTTATACAGCGAATTGAAGTCATCAAGAAAGAAGAAAGCAGCCGTTGGAAGTACTTGCGAGAATGAAAATAGACACGGGGTAAATAACATAACACATAAACACGCCAATTACTCACGAAAGGGAAGGGAAGAAACTCTTTCACAAAACTATTACTTTTGCTTTCACATCAATCCATTGTTGTTACATAAGTACATCTAAACACACAGGATGTTGAGTTTGATATTTGATATTGCTTGAGTAAATGTTAAGTAAAAATAGTAGAAAAAAATAAAGGTGTTACGATAAAATCATGAAAATAATTTGTGTAATCGTATCCGAAAACAAGAATGAAATAGAGCGATGGCAGGAACAAAATGATTTTACACGAGCAACGTTAACAACAAACCAACGAAAGTAAAACTTTACTATATATCCCAAGATTTACGTCTTTATGTTAAGATAGGTAACTTATTTACTTTCATCGTATCACCATGATAATAAACTTATGCTCTTATGTGCATCTAATATTCATATCAAACTTGATACTTTTTTTTGAGGTAGTTTACAAGTTCAGGTTATACTTTTTACATTGTATAATATAGTCGAAAAAAAAATATGCGAATCTAATATTCTTTTACAACTTTACTCTCTCGCTCTCCCTCAGAAGTCATTCCTCTTCAGTTGCCGCTACATGTTTGTTATGCAAAAAGTTATTGGACAGGTGAATAATCAACAAATAAATTCAATCCGGTCATAAATCCTCATAAAGACCAATCTATTGTATATGGAAGTAATATAATATGAGCGGGTAAAATCTATATAAAAAAGGTATTAACTTTTTTACAGGTTCTTTTCGTCGGATGTACTGTAAAGAATGTGTGCACATTTTTTGTCTCAATACCTCTCGTCTTCTCTTAGCAGAGTTTCTCCTTTTTGTCTTTTCCAAAGATGTATAACAAGCTTGAACAAAGTAGTCTTATACACACACAATATAATACTTTATGTAATGCAACAAAATGGAGAATGTAGTCTAGCCACATAGCATAGTAGTAAGTAAAGTAGTAAATATTAGCTGGTCCTAGAGTCATATTAAAGCATGAAATATGTATATACATTTTTTTGTAAAATCTATTTAGCATGAGATATGTTATGATGATGATTATGATGCCGGCGGAAAAAATAGTTTGTTAACAAAGCGTATACATACATGAATATATGGATACAATATCTTTATAGTCAACAAATATCTTTAGTAGTGTGTAGACAAAAGGAATTGCATTTCATATCAAAGAAATGAAGAAAAAAAATCACACCGAAAGAATTGCAATTTTGTAGAGTTGAAAATCCGTACTTGAAATATACATTTATCTGTAATATACTTTATACTAGTGTTTTCATAATATTTATGGTTGTAATTTCTATAGTCATACACATGATGTGCATTAGTTGTTCAAAAAGTGCATTCATTACAAGTGACCTCAGTCTTCTGGCTCCAAACATAAATGTCCAGATTATTTCGGCAGAAAAGTGCATTGCAATCACGAGATAAAGGGAAACTTATACTCTCGTATTTTCCATTCCATCCTTGCTTCAGGCCTTTTTCTTTCATCAGCGCCTATTTACTACGTATTATGTATGTGTCTGATTTACTCTGGTATCAATTAGTTGTTTATGTAACATGATTTTCAAGCACCTAAAAAATTGTAGATTTGGTCAACATGTTTTAAGCCTTGTGTGGATTCTTGCCACTGCTTAAAAAAAGACTTGAGCAGTACCATTGCTGGAAATGTTGAGTCTTTCCGTTGGCCTAAGTGTTACTGATTTATCTTCATTTATCGTTAGTTGTGTGTGTATATATGCAGATTTTGAGAGGCAAAACCAATGCCTGTAAAATTTTAAATGTAAGTTGAAAGGAGAGACACTATCTTATCTCTAGAAACCGGTACAACAACCCACCTCAATGAACTTTAAGTTGATAACAGCTCCTAAAAACAATATTGACATTGGCTCTAAAAAACTACTCCCAATTCTCCATTATATGCTCCATTATAATATACATAGAGCTACAATACATTTTTCTTCATGAAGAAGAGGATAAGAGAAATGCATGTATTTAGTTATGCATTTTTTTTGCAAACGTGCAAAACAGAGGGAGGAAGAATTACACAGGTTTTTACAAAAGGGTGGACATCATCGTCTAACTGCTAGAGAAATGACTTCTTCGTCTTCCTCATTGAAAAGCGCATAATAATACTGTGCTGCGCTTCATCGCTCGCATCCATCAAAATTGGCAACATTAACAACGTCAATAAAAGAAATAGGTGTGCTCTTGTTCCGTAGCATTTTTTTTTATCGTTCCCTTTTATCGGACACTACACAAAGAAGAGGAATCTGACCTTTATGCTTTATTGCTATTCCGCACAATCTTGTTTGTCTCACTCTCAACCCTCAACCTTCACGTAAAACGTAAACGTTTTTTTACTCATTTACCACCTCAAATATTCTAGGAATTGAGATATTTCAAATATTTATCTTGAGGTAATCCATCTTTTTTCACTACTCTCTCCCCATTTATTTGTCGTTGAGCGGGGGCCATTTCTTAAGTATGGATCAAGGTAAGTATGTAGCAGAATTGTTGTAAAAAACAAAAAGAAATAATACCGTAATAATCAATGTTTGTTTGCTTCTTGTGGTATGTCTGTGTGTGTGTGCTATTATTACAATTCCTGTTAAAAAAACTACACACACATAGATACACACATCACATCACGTCAAATCATAATATACTTGACTCGTTCTCTTCAAATTCACTAGGATAATCTGCATTTTTATGTTAGTAGGCATTTGTATACTGATTTCATCTTCAGTAATACATACTTTGTTAATATCAGGTGTCCATCTAATCAACTTTTTTTTATTTAGATGATTGATGCCTCTGTGAGTAAGTACCTGTCTTGTATATAACGCGTACGATACTGAGAAAGGTTTTTTATTTTTTCTTCATCTTCTTCTTCTTCTCCTACTACATCTTCTTGATCAACGTTTCATCACTCTTGTGAGTATTTATCATCATAACCACTATCATCATTATATCATCATGTAGCTGCCGTTATTCTGTCATTAGCATAATTTCAGTTTGTAGCAAATGTACCAATTGAAGATGATACATTATTTACACTCGCTCATCAAAATAAAAAACCTTTCATTCCATCCACAATTCGTTTGCTTCTGGGTATATAGAACTTTTCATAGTTGTGTTGGTGATATGGTGTGGTGGTAGGTGGACTTGCTCTATACCGAACTGAACATGATCGCAGATCATCACACTTTAGATCGCTTCATCAACATTCAACCGTTCTCTTGAGACAATAGGCAAATCAAAAAGCGGTGTGTGTATAAATGGGATGCAGATCAGCAAGTGGTTTTAAAAGCTGGAAAAAACACACAAAGTCCGAAACATTGTTTATAGTTCATCGCTTGAGCACAAACCTCGTTTATTTAGAGCTATCCTTTTGCACTTCTTATCCGATCCGATACAATCTGATCTCCGCGAAGGCGATACGAAAACACGTAGTGTTAAAGATAGAGAGCAATTCATTTTAAGAGGAAAAAATGAATCTTGAACTTGTGTGGAGTTGCCATACAAACATAGAATAGTATCTATCATGTGTATTTTGTTGTCTTGATATCAAAGATACAAGGTGTTATTATGATTATTGTTGTAGTGGAGGGTGATTGACAACGTAGTAAATTATCCTTGTTCTTGTCCTGTTATCCATCTTGTGGCTAAATTGTATCCCGTTGGGAGGAAAGTACGATAGAGCAGAAAATAGATGTTTGCTTAAGGACTTCTTGTCTCTATCCTGGCTTTAGTGATGATGATGAAGAAAAGGTCTTGTAGAGAAAGAGAATTCTTTAATAATATGCGCTTAATTAGAGCTACATTCATGTAACCTTTTTTTATTGGAATGAGTGATGCTCCCTCAATGGACCATCCATCTATGTATAAAACAATAGCTATAATACTTTCAAGTAGAAGAAAACAAAGCATATCTGGACTGCATTTCTTGAAGATAGAATAGACTTGCAATAAACGTTTTAAAACTGGGTATACTACGACTTATTACCTACGTATTTCGTATGCACATAATATGAACGTAGAAATGACACATATATAACTTGTGTATCATGCGTGTTAAGTATGTACAAATTTCATAAATATTTTGATATTCCAACAACCTGCATAATATAATCTTGTGTTAAAGCAAGGTATACGGATATATACTAAAGTTCAAAACATAATGATTTGCTTTGCCTTGCCCATCACCTTTCCGAAACATAGAGAAAACACACATTATGCAATTTTCTAGAAGAAGGTGCAATTACTACATAATATGAAACGGACGGAACAGTTCACTTCCATCCTGATGCTTTTTTTTTTCTTCAAAGGGGAAAATTTATTTTGTAAGGATATGCACAGACCGCAATCCAAAACACTAAATACATGGACCATGTGTTTTATAATCAGTAATATTAACGAAAACAGCATCAGCGCGGATACACATTGGGTCAATAACATTTCACGCCGCTTGAGTTCTCCTCCATGTACATACTTATGTGCCACATTTAAGACTGATACTACTTGCCTAAAAACTACACTTTTCGTCTTATACCGTATACACAGTTTTATGCATGGAATTGAAATGTATTTTTTATTCGTTTTCTTCAGCATTTCTTCTCATCACTGAGATGGGATGCACTTTTTTTAAGCACTATGTTTAGCAGCTAGTATACTGCCCAGATTTGGCTGTACTTGACTCTACCCCAAAAAAATTGTTTTGATATTATTTGTGACTGTGATACATATATTGACAGGGGATGACAGATTAACAATTAACTTATGTAAATGATGAGGACCAACCGTACTCATTTCTTTTTGAAAGGCTTGTGTCCAATCATTTCAATGCTAATCATTCATCCATTCCACTAACACAAACATAATGCACCACATTTATGTAAATGAATCGCTCATTTAAAGAGTCAAAGCATACATTTATATTTATAGAAGTCGCTCAATTAAAATCACCTCTAATTTGATAGTTGGACAATGAGATTTCATTGCAATATTGCAGCTCTAGCAGAGGCCTCCATATATAACTAATACAAAAATCGTTGTAATCCTTATGTATATTGTTGTGTGATGCAATGATATGTGGGGATGGCATACATTGACGGATAATTTTGAAAGCTTATAGAAAAATTGCAGTGTATATGTGCCCAGTCTAAACTATGCATTATGCACATCCAATCCATTTGGCAATGCAAAATATGAGGGATAAATTGTTATGTAAAATGTTGCATTATGTCATGTGCATTCAAAATTTAAGGTGCTAATGATTAAATGATCACCCCACATTTGCACATGTTCATCAAATACAGATAATCTCTGTTGCGCTGGGATGGAATGACACAAAACTGCCTAGTATACACAATATAATACCCTAAAAACGAACTAAAATTATGAGAATCGTAGGGTCACTCCATAATTTTATATATAACATTTGTGTATATATGCATAGTATGTAATATGTTTTGTTAACGACACTATAAACGTAATGTAAGACGCCAATCAGTGTCGTCAGCCAACGCCAACAAAAATCATTACTTGTTTTGCAAAAAAAATCGGTTTAAATCTAATCCAATATAAAAGTAGGTATAAAAGTATAAGGGCATGATATAAAAGCATGCAAATATTTTGTGCACTTTTCTACATATTTATGAGGCTGACATTGTCACAGGAAAGAAAAAGAAGAGACAGTTGAATAGGAACTGGGAAATCAAGTGATAAAACTGATGCACCAGAAGCAGCAGGGAGTATATGTATGTATGTATGCATATGAAAAACTGCGACTTGTTCTCTTCTCCGAGATGCTTTGCAACACTTGCAACTGAGTTTAGGATGAGTAGAGAGAAATGAAGAAAAAGAAAGGTGATGGACAGGCTCAACTCTGCATTACATTTACACACACACACACCATATATTATATGTACTTGAAAGATATTGTAGATTGTACAGTGTGTGTGTGTGTGAGTGCTTTAATATATAACCAAATTGCATATTATTTACAAGAGAAGATGCGTTTTTTCTTCATCTGTCGTTGTTGCTGCAAATCCAAGTGCTGCTTCTTCTTGTGCCTGGTTCTTCTCTCGGGAAGAAGAAGATGAAGATGGTCATGATGATGCTAATGCTGATGCGGTGATGATGTCCACACTGAAGTAAAAAGGCTTTCCGTTCATCTCAAAAAACAACAGTTACGTTTTGGATCTCCTCTCTCTCTCCGAAACGAAACGAAAAAAAAACAAGATGATAATATAATGAGATTAGCAGTGAATTTTTACTCTTCTTCTTTTCAAACTTGGGATTTTCACTGATGATGATGAACATACTGGTTCCTCTCTTTTTTTTATATAATTTACAATAATATACTATTACATTACCACTCACGAAGATGACTTGTCACTCTAATCCATTACATTGCATTATTGTATTTGCCATTTTGTCAAACGAAACGAAATCTCATCATCATCATCATCACCACCACCATCAAGAGCAGGAGTAGCAGGTGAATCAGAAGGATGTTGAGATTGAGCGAGGTGAGTTTTTTATGTAATGTGTATAAAATAAAAATACAAATTCCAATGAGCAAAATCTTAAATGTATTTGTATAGTTGTATATATCTATATATATATAAAATAGGATGATTCTCAAGTATGATGATGCATCCCTTGATTTGATATCTCTTCTTCTTGGTCGTCCTCGTCCCCGTCGTCGTAAGTTGGTGCTGATAACGATGATGAGAAGTGACTACTCACTACTGTGCAGATGAAAGCTATATGCACTGCCAGTGTAAGTGTATCAATTGAAAAGTTGCCCCGTTTTACAACTAAAAACTGTTACTCACTCACACAGCCAAACGTTCCAACAAATTTTTTTTATATTGTTGTCTTTACATAAACTGACTTTGTGCCTACCAATAAATGCTACCGTATTACTTTCTAGCTTAACCATTCCTACTTTAACTATTTTACTCCGAACTTGATGAGATTTTGGCTGGTACATGGAAGTCCATTTTATGAGAAAATTATCATTCCATTCTATAGCATCACCTTCTCGTTATTTATTTTATTACATTGCTTATAAATGTGTCTACGTGTGTACCTGTCTGAGAACTGGGAAACTTTTTTCGGTGATGATATGATGACATCCTTCTTGTTCCTGACTATGATGATGACGGGCGAAATCGGTAAGGTCGATTGGTTATCAATCCATCAACTTTCGGTACCCATACTGAACGTCATATCATCGTCATCATCATCTTTTTTGAGTGCAATGCCAATGTGTTTGATGACTCAGGTACTTGTTTGCAATTTTCTACTGTAAACAAATGTGGTATTCAATGATTTACACACAAAATATGATTTATACACCTAAACTGAAGTATAGGTACACTGTGGCTTTTCCCCATCCACTTTTTTAGGGTATATAATACATTCACTTCTCTCTGACAAAAGAATTTTTTTTAACCCTTTCTCGATACCTGTCTGTTGATTGAACACATGCTTGCTCCTATGTTTGTTTCAGAAATGGGCGGAAAAAGAAGTGGTTGGTTGACCCATCACTTCAGCCGCCGTTTGCTTGCGGTACGCTGATGGGCTTTTTTTTCATTTCAAGTGAATTACTACTCATCCACATACTTTTGATTGTGGTAATGCTCCCCAAAATGTGGTCCGTTCGGTGTGTGCCGTCTGTCTGTCGGGAGAGCCAGCTTTTGCCCTGTCATGTCACCAAGGTCGTGAAAGGTTGCATAGCAGTGAATGATGCAGTGGGTTGTGGGTTGCTGTAAAAAAGAAAGAATGGGAAGATTGCAAAGGAGGATCTAAGCAAAAAACAATCTTCCTGCTTTTCTATTCCTTCATAGTAATATGTAGGTAACTAAAACAGAGAGACCTACACGAATCCCATCTTATATTTGATGGGATGAGATGAGTAAGACACTAGTAATGACTGAAGCGGTATAACAAAATTTTTTTTTATCTACGTGCTCATCAATAAATGCATTATTGCAAAGAAGGATTCTACCCGCTGTGGCAAACTTTCAAATGCACAGTAATTTTTTTTGTTCTTGAGATAACATGTTAGAACATATATTGATAAAAAAAGGTACTCTTATGCAAAATTGACTTATTTAACCAGCTCTCTCTATATCTCGTCTCTCTTTGTTTCACTGGCTCTTCACGGGAATCCTCGGATTCCATTCCGTTCTTATCGCTGCTCCACAATGCAAGGACAATTTGACAGGGAGCTCAGTGGGATGAGTAATAATAACCATATGGGTGATTTGAATTGCAAACATGCATAAAAAACGTCACTATGATATCTATCTCAGCATCACAAGGACGTGAATGACCAGTGAACAACTGTACCAACCAGGTTCCGCCGAAGAAGAAAACAAGAGGTTTAAATCAGAAGAATAGAATAGACTCTCAGGAGTGAATATTAATGCAGATTTGATTTAATAGATTCGATGAACTATGCTATAAAAATTGTTTTTCAGCCTTATTCACTTGATAGCCGTTGTGATTTGAGAGTCTCGTTTATATTTTAGTATATACAGGATTTACTGTCTTACTGTACACTTTCGGCAAAGTTAATTTTTTATGCATAAATTTATTCAAGTTTATATATATGTGAAGGGTTCTAGCTCTAATTATTATGGATGAAGTGTTTTGTCTTGTGATGTTGGTGGTGTTTGTAAAAATGCTAATAGAAACTTATAGTAAACAAGCATAACTCAAAATGTAAAGCTATCATTCGTACAATGTTCGCACTGGAAAAACCTGCAGCCTTGACCTGCTCCTCAAGAAACGAGGTTTAATCTTTGAAAAAGTTGTCGAGAGGCACAACACACGTCTTTATCAATTTTATACTTTGCATTTTTTTTCAACAGATAAAATCCAATCCATAGATTGAGAAAATGTATACATTGTATATATTAGTATGCATGCAAGTGAATATTTCGTGCAAGAAATAATTACTAAATTAAAGAAACTGAATCTCAGTTACAAACTTGAAGTTTTGCTCTTCCTCTCCTCAACAAGTCAAGCAAATCTAATCAAAAACATGGTAGTTTTGAGTATTAAATCTTGAAGAGAAAACCTGGTTCTGGTTTGGCCGTTTTTTCGCACGACAGTAGCCCATTAACTAGATAATGGGTTAATTTAGAGAAAGGTACGGGGTTGAGGAGAGTGGGAAGAATTGATTCAGATAATTTGAAATAACATCCTTCTTTTAAACTGATAAGTATTTCGCGCAGTTTCGTGTCGATCCTCAAGTCAAACAACTTTATTTAAGGTTAGTTTGCAAGATTACAGGTGAAAAATTGACAAGGGCTAAAAGAAACAAGAAAAAACTGTCAACTGAAATGTTCACGCATCACGTCAACCTATCAACTTTACAAAAGAATTCTATCCAAACCATTTTTCTTATATTTCGTCGCTGTGCTCTCTTCTCAACAGATTCACCGACCATTTTCTGAATGCAACTAAAAGCACACATTTAAAATTAATTAAAAAGTTCAAAATAAAGCCCAAAAATTTGTTTACACACAAACAAAAAATAATTGTTTTTACGAATTGCATAATTATTACTTAATTGATTTCTGTCCGCCATTAACTTCATTACGAGCTACAAATTAAGCTTTCAATGTTTAGCATCATGTCATCATAATTCACATCTTATTATAGCTCCACCAACAATGACGTGTGTGTGTGCTTTATGTAATTGCTTTTAACTTCACAAATTCATCAGAATTGGTTTCTTTGTTGTTTATCACTAATGCGGCCCACGTGTGGGGTGTTCAATTTTAAACGATATCGTTTTGTTACGATTGCATATAGAGAGAAAGAGATGGAGAGAGAGAGAGAGGTGCAGTAGCATTTTCTAGCATTAGCTACCGACAATTGCATTACGATGTAATTTGATTTCTTTTGTAACTCATCCCATCATTATAATAATCAAACTAGACTATAAAATGATGAGCGAGTACGTGTGAAATATGCATAGCTATAATGAATGAATTGCTTTGTGATGATGATTTTGTCAACACCCTTTGATGACAACAGGGATGATGATACGATATGAGAACATTAGCATTCATAGCACACGCTCAGTTTGTCATCATCATATCACTCCAATCCCCTCACCTCATCTCTCTTTGTTGCATTCGGTGAGGTAGCTTTGACTAGCTCATCTTCATCACCACCAACACCACCATCCACAAAAATTACAACTAATTCATTCTCTCTCATCTTTGCTTACACAATTTCAAATCGTGTGGGTTGTGTACACATCTCCATAGCCATAGCTTGTTGCTTGTTCATTTCAAATATGTATAAACTGGGGAAGAATTTGCTAGCAATGTGATGACGCGACTAAACAGTCCTAATGAGGATTCTCCCTCATCATTTTCAAGTTCTATCCTATATTTATGAAATTTAGATGGAAGATCCTGTTGTTTATGTCGCATTCTTTCTAATCAGCCTAGGTTTAAAAGGGTAAAGATGCGTGCTTACTTATTTGTATGCTTTTTAAATATACATACAATTTATCTTATTTCGTAGGTAGCTTGACGTTAGTTAAACATAATAAATCCCCCCAAAAAAACTCAGTGGCTCCCTTACTTTCCATTTAATCTACATAATATGCACATGACGATTTGATGAATGTTAAGATCCAACATCTTACTTCAGCTCAAATCTCCACCTCCTCTCACCATTCTCTCCCGAAAGAGATGAGCTTTTGATGAGAGGGGGATAAAAAGAAAAGGAAAAAAAACCTGTTGAATAAATTCTGCATGGTTGAACTAACTCGATTCTTTAAAAACTAAAACTTTTCTTTATCTCTCTCCTTCCCGATAACTTATGTTGTTTTATTTCATAAGTATTCTAGACTATATCTATATAATATATATCTATGTTTATGTACGTCGTATTATATTTTAAAATCTAACTTGGAAAAGGTGAGTGCGTAGCTTATGCCAAAGAATGAAATTCTCGGCCCATCATATTTGGTACTGATGATGATGAATGACTGTGATGCCTGGCTGGTTACTACTGAAACCACTAGATTAATACTACAAGTACAGCTAATAAGATCTATTATGTAATACACGGGATACGGGATGTACGTGATAGTTTTCAGGAGGTGGATGCTTCCATTTCATTATAGATATGTTTTGTGTGTCCGTCCTTTCTCTGGATTTCCATTTTACATCATTTGGTATCGCGATTTGTTGCAAATTTAGGAAGCATTTAGCAAATAAAACTTGATTGAATGGTGAATATAAGACAGGGAAGCAATATCCAACCTTCAAACTTTTGAGAAAGCGTTCCCGTTGTTGCACCACCTTCGTACACCTTTCCAATGTGTTCAATGAAAAAATAATTCTCAATTTATACTTGGATTTTTCTCCCTTGATTCTTTGCAAAAAAGTTCGTATTTTTTTGAGGTTGACGAGAGTCTAAAAGTAAAAAAAAATGATACGGACTCTGAGCACCATGCACCAGCATCATCATCACAAGGAAAAGGAACAGCAAAGAACAAGAGCATCATCAACGTCCGCATGAAGAAATGAGTGAGTGAGAGATAGAGAATTAAGGGGAAAAGAAGGATTCAAAGTTGCATAATACAGCTTCATATACATTCCTTACTCGGTCCATGACTGACCATCATCTTTTGCTCAAATTGAGCCCAGCAGCGTCAAAGATCTAGAAGCGTAGCTTAAGAGAAAACTTGAATGACTTGAGCAATAGAAAAAAAAAGTTTTTTTTGAGTCAATATGTAATATGGGATGATATTATGGTTTGAGATCTTGGTTTATATATATGAGTATATGTCTATATTCTTATAGAGAATGGAAGAAGGAAAACGAAGCAGAAGCACCATCAGAAGCTATGTTGATGCAGTTGTGGGATTGTGAGAAATATACCGTTGCATACTTGTCTTTTCAACATGACGGAAGTTGCCATGAGAAAGTTCAATTCACTCGTTGATGCCTGCCTTTACCTGCCTTGCCTCGTTCTTTCTTGTTGTTGTTGATGATGATCTTTGGATGGTGTGCTCATATACTCTTTGCTGCTGTTGCTTATGATGATAATGATGATGATTCTGTAATGCAATACAACACAATGGCAATGAAAACATATATAATGTCTTTACGTACATACATAACATATTTTAACTATGTGCATATAAGTTTGTATTAACGTACCACCGGCTTCAATTTTTGCTTGGAATCATCACATGCATTTTTTTTGAAGGTATCACATATATTGTGATTATAATTTTGCCAGTTTTTTCACTCCTTTTCAATATCATCATCGTCATCATCATGATGATCATCATCAAGGGATTTTTTTTATATCACGCATACGTTATTTGAAATGCATTCTCAAGCTTTTTCCATAACTGGTTCGCACTACCGAAAACGGAATTAATTTATGAGACATTCTGCCTGGTCATGCGGAATCCGTTTGTCATGCACAAAAAAACAGAAATTAATTCCTTTTGATGTGATATGATACTTACGTCGTATGACACACGAGTATCCTCAGCATTGTGATGAAATATTACTAAATGAAGTTGATGCCAATGGAAATATATGGTTTGTTGAGGTCGTCTTTTATGCCACCTTCTAAAATTTACGGAACTCGTACTACTGAATACCTTATTGTTGCTAAATTTCAACACATCAGGTTTTCTCTTTAGTAAATCCCAAGCCGAACTGGAATATTAAATGCTTAGCTTTAACATATATAAGTATGTGTACTATAAAAGCATTCACTTTACTTAACTGTAACAATGCTACTACGTACTACGAGTTTTCGATGAAAGCCTGATTTGATGTATTGCCAGAAACCGGTGAAATAAGTGACGTGATTGTGAGCATGCGCATGTATACTTGTTGTGGACAAATGTCACTGTGGTAGGGTGACTAGAGGATTAACAACAAGAAGTTGTAGGATGAGAGAGAAAACAATTGATAACTGCGTTATATGTACTCATACAACCAATATCGACGTTTATCAACAAAGTCAATAACTGTCAAGAGGTGAAGCTACAAACAAGAAAAAGGACTCAGCCCCGCATTTTTTAGCAAACATTACCGATTTGCTCAAGATTTTTTTTGTTCAGCTTAAATGTTTTTTTTTCGCAACCTCCACCTGCCTCCACATTCCGTTGCAGAAAAGAAAAATAAGGTTCTACTCTCTCAAACAATAGGACCGAAGATTATCAAAGAGGGCGAAATACTTGCAAAGTTATAGAGTTGGTAGTAAGCTAAAGCTAAGCTAACGTTAGTATATATACTTATGCTATGCATAAACCTATGAATCTACTTAGAAACATGCATTATCATTAACGAGGAAGAAAAAGTGTATTCCTTTTGTTTCATCATTATTCAGAGCTTACAGGACGACGGACGGAGAGTGCAAGATTTTTGCAGTACATTGTCCATCATCGAACATCGAGTGCCCGTTTTTTATTTCCCTGTTCCTCTTTCATTTCTTAGGGGTTGGAGTAAGTAGCCTTGTTGCTGAATTCGAGTCTTTGAACAAAACAACTATTAACTGGCTGTCAACATGATGCATGATAATTAATGAGGCAGTAATTTTTTCTGCCTGTGAAAGAGCAACCCGGTTTGGCTGTCCCAATGCTTCCTTTTAAAAAAAATGTTTTAGCACACCACACCACGCCAAAGCGCCACCATGAGCACCAAAGCCTGTTGTCTTCAATGAAGAGGATGATCAACGAGATGAGTTTTCCTTTCATGTGGCTACAGACCAGATTTCCTCCAAACGATTTAGATGGTACCTGCTGCGTGTTTTAAAACCTTTGAAAAAAAGGCATACAGGAAGGTATTTAGTGGAGCGGGTTTTGTCACATCTCCAACGCAATAAACGTTGCGCATATGTCAATATTTAAGCAAACTTGTCAAGCTCGCTTCTCGTCCATCCACTTCATCACTTTATCCCCTTTACTTAAGTACTACCTTATTGCCGTTGTCTAGCCAAAAATATAATAGATAAATTTGGATTCCAGAACTTGTCAAATTTGCTTCAAGGTGAAAGATAATTAAAACATTTTGGGACTTTCCTATAGGAAATCATGAATGGTTACGCATCGTGTTTTGGTAATCTGCGCCACAGTATGATGTACATAAAATGATGCCTGATTCTACACACACTCTCATATAGTCCACATTTGTCCTTTACGTTTTGCCCACAAGAACACAGCACGCTGTAATTTTCATCCATAAATCCTTCTGCTCCCCATTTTCGCCATTTAGACAACGACATAGAAAATCCAACTCAATTGAGTTTTGTACAGGAGACTTGCGGCACAAGTAATGTTCCCTATGCTCATCTTCTCCTCAAAAGCACCCATTACAATAATGGCTATAAATGTTTACATCTAATTACAACCAACCGATAAAGTAAGGTAGTGTTGTTATCATATAATTAGAATGTGTACTTATGCACACATGATTTAGCATGCAAAAGGTGTGCTCAACTCATGCTCACTTAACAATCATCTCTTCTTCTTCTTCTTCTTCACATTTTACCTCGTTCCTTCTCTTTGTAGTTTGTAATACACTCTCGCTTACTTCCAAAAAGAGTCATTCTCCAAAAAAATTGTTGCCTTGCCTTTCAAAAAAGAATGTGATGTGATGGGGAATCAAGTAGGTAGATATTATGTCCATTTACTTTTGGATTTACAATTATTCAAGTGTTTGATTCATTTTCAGTTAAAAAATATTTCAACCATTTACCTAAGTTGGTGCTAAACCTCTATGTAAATATGTATGATATACGGCAGCAATAGTAAAAATCAAGCATATCTTATATATCATCATCACTGCTGATTTCCGAAATTTCCGAAAATAGCAATGTCAGAGAAGTGTAGTGTGACAGTTAAACATGTTAGACATCTCTTCTAACGGTAATGATAATGATGGTGATTGGAAGTAAATGAGCTTTGACAATGCTGAAGGTTATATAGTTCCCTTGCTATTTTTACAAAAATTTGCTCATGTGCAATGGACACTATATGTTTATGTACGTGTGTCTGTGTGTGTAAATCTTTCTTTACTTCTTATTTTTTATTTAAAGTTATTATTCTTCTTTTGAACAAAAATTTCCAATAACAGCATACATGCATACGTAATGAATTTTATGATCTATCTATTCTCCACGATTCTATTATGGGGGTAGAAAGTAACATCATCATATCATGGTTATCATCATCGTCATATCATACAAGATCCCTCTCTGCAAAAGAGAAGGATCTTATTATTATCATTGCCACCGTTGCGGTGACTTCTTCAATTCTCACTGACTCACTCCTACAACTTAGCCTTGTTTGAAGTTCATGTCTTGTCTTGAGTATGTACATTTTGTGTGGTAGTGGACATTGGACACGGACGTCTATTCCAATATCTTCCATTCATTCCCCGTACTTTCCCATTGCATTGGAAAAATCTCATTTTTATTCATTCTATTATTATCATTTACAATCACATCTTTAATATTTACCTCGTATAAGCATATGAATATGACTATAAATATCAAAATATCATGTCAACTTTTTTTACGTACACATGAAACCATACCAACTTATCCAACAATATAAACAAGTACCTTTCCTTATGACTCCAAAATTATATGTGTGTGTCTATCCACATATTATCCATCTTCATTTTTTTATACCAAAGTCAAAGCTAATTAATTAGAGGTGCACACACATTCATTTCGCATGTGCACCGCTTTTCTTCAATTCACTAATGTACCTGAGCCTTTTTTCTTGAGATCCTTTTTGTAGTTGAAGGAAAACTCTCCATTTGGTTCGCATGTTTGAATGGGTTGTGTAATTTAAATTGCATCCCCAAAAGAAAACTATTTACTTCCACAAGGATTCTGAATACAATGATGAGCTCCATCCAAAAAAGACGAAGTTTTATATAAGTATTCAAAGAGAATAGATTTTGGATTAAATGCATTCTAATATATTAACGATGTGTACATATATACACACATACACACACAAATGCGCAGTCGCAGACGGACAAAGTGAAGTTCATGATGATCTTCAGGATGATCACGACGATGACATGATAATGACGAGGGAAATGAATGGTGAATAAGAAGATGAACTTGTAAGTATAATAATAGTATTCATTCCTTGTGGATAAAATGCGTGTGTGTGTGTTGTGTTATACTCATACACAAGTGTTTGTGCTCAGCTTCAGCTTGCGCACAGAATAGAAGACACTTATTATGAGTATGACGCATACGATACGATACCACACCATTAAAACTTTTTAAAACTCCTGATTCTATTTATTCTTTGCATGGATGATCATCCCCAACATACTTTCTGCAATGTAATCATCAATTGTTACAAATATAAAGATACTTCTTCATTTTTCTCTCCGCTAAATCATTCCATTTGCTACCTACTACTACTTCCTATATTTTTACGTAATTACAAAGCATGCGTGACAATGTCAATGGTTGCTAGTGTTGTTGGCAAAGAAGAGAAAAGGTGGAGAGATAGAGATGATGAATGAAACTGATATTTCAAGTTATATACGTTCGGTTCGCTATATTTCTAAAGTTACACTTTATTGGCCCTATTTTCCCTTTTAGAATGGTGGCCACAAAAATGCTAGAAAAGTAAATAAAAAATCAGATCATGATCACTACCATTTTTCTGCTGGGATTTGTCTACATATTTACGCAAAAAAAACTCAAGACGAGGCAACATCATTGTCACGTTGTGACAGTCATCGCATCCGGAGTTTGTCATTCTTGTTTCTCTACTACGTCCTCCAATAAAAGTACGTTGTGCACGGTTTTTATTTCTCTCATACATTTGCAACGCAGTTTTTAGCGGGGTAAAGTAGCCCAATGCATAATATTAAGTGGCATGCTATAACACTTTAACGGATACTTTAAGTATGTAAGCTTACATTATAACATAAGTATATATGTAACAAAGCTTAAACACACAACACGTTTTTTTATCTTTTTGCAGCTCTTCTTCCTTTTTCTGGGCTGAAAGGGAAAACATGGGTAGGATTGTTTGATAGGGATGTAAATACTTGAAGAAAAGTGTGAAGTAAAAATGTTGGCATACTTACATTACGTATAAACCTTTAGAACTACCATGAATTCTGATTAATGGACAATAATATTAAAATTTAGTTACTATACCTACCAGGAGCGACCGGCACAGTTTTTTATAATGCTTTTCAACTATGTGGGCTACACTATCTGGTGAAATAATGAAAAGGAATTAGGGAGTTGATAATTAAGATGAAGTGATTGCCTCTTCCTCATTTCTGAGATGTAAAAATGTCTATGTGGTAGTGGTTGCAGGTAATTTGTGCAAGTGTTGCATCCCATCATAAAGTAGGTACTCTGAAATGCATTATGTCACAAATGTCTGCATAATATCTTCTTTATCATTTGCTCAGTTGGCGCATTCAAAACCGTACGGTGTAATACTTCGTGAATATGATGAGCGATTAAAGCCTGATATGGTGATGTAGATAAAGATAGTTGGAAATTGCTGCCCATTTGAATCTCCGAATCGGCCCTAAAAATCTCAAACGAATATGTTCACAATGATGGTGCTGTGATTGCAAGGAAGCTCACAGCAACAGCCGCTACACATCACACCAACAACAAACAACAAAGGAACTAACTGCAAGTGTGTACGCCAAGTGAAGTTCCGTTTTCAAGAAGAATCCCATGCATTCATCAATTCAATCCATCATGTTTGCTGCAGAATTAAAGAGAGAGAGATGAGAGCATTATATAGGAGGAAGACGCAAAAGAGCATGAAAAAAGAGAGGAAAAGACGGTTCTGAAGATGATGCTTTTGCATATAGCTAAAATACTGATGCTTTGGCTGGGTGGCTGAAGTTGGCTACAGTGAGCACATTGAGCGTTCTGCAATAATGACCAACAATAACATGCTCACTCACACATGTACTGGGGAGAACTAACTAGCCTTATGATCATGATGTACATTTATGTGGTGAGCGGAGAGCAGGCAGATGTGGCAAAAAACGTTTCTTCATATAATATTATACATTCTTATACACAAGCACAACAGCCCCAAATGCGTGCGTTATTCTTAAAGGGAGATTTACAATATTTTTTTGAAGAATCATCAAAGCTTCTGGCCCTTGGCCTATCCAACACTACACAACGAATGGTATGCTAGGCTCCTGATGCTTTTTCGCTATATTGCTATTCTAACCCAGCTGCAAAAGAGTGAACGAGAGGAGCTGATAGCTGATGTGATGCGACGACTGAGCTCCAACACGCCAAAAACCATTGTCCACCTTACCATCCGGCTCAATTCAGGTCCATCATTCAGCAAGTGACCATCGTTATATCGTCGTCAGGAGTCCATTTTTCTGGGAATGGCAACACACAACATAATATATTAAATACCAACTGATATCAACGCAAACTTCAGAGTAGAGATAGAGCTACGTGCAAGAGTGTCAGCGAACCACACATCATTCTTATCCAACCCTCTCTGTCAGTAAGTCCCTCCATAGAATCGTATCCAATGCATATTATATATTTATGCAGAAACCAGTCAAACTGAGACTCCAGTCTGACCCTGACACTGGGAGAGTTGACAAGCTTCTTATTTGAGAGTGTGTGAGAAAGAGAGGAAGCTGGCTAATTTTGAAAAAGAAAGGAGAGAAAGAGAGTAGAGAGAGAGATAATAAAAAGGAGCTCAACACTTTTGAAATTCTCACCATCCCCACAAAACAATAACAATAATAGGGAAGCAACCCTCTGCTTCGCTGCTGCTGGTACTGCGTCTACTACCACCACGTACAAGTATAGGGAGTGAGTGAGAGCAATAGAGAGAGAGACGACTTTTTAGCAAGCAAGGCTGAGAGAAGAGAAAAATTATTAAGTAAGCCTCAAATACAATACAATCCGGGTTTGATATTAAGACCGGGACTCTCACCTGAAACCTGTTCATTCACTCGACAACTCTCGACGAGTCAAGGATATCAAACAAGAAGGAATTACAGACAAAAATTATGAGTTAAAAAAAGTTGAAAATACTCTATACATATTTAGCTTGTTGACTTGTTGCAAGAATATCTATTTTTTATTTGTGATTTAAATTTACTTTTTGTTCGCTTGTTCAATTTTATATATCCGTTGTTTTATTTAACAAAAGAGCAAAGTACTTTTCAAGTATAATTGCAAATAATTCTTCTTTTTTTTGAGTTGTGAGTGACCAATACTGTTTTTGTGAGCTTGACAATTGCATTTTTTTACTATTACTATTTATTACATTTTATATGCAAGTACTGTGATCTCCAGTTACAATAAACAGGAAAAAAAAGTTAGTCTACAAAATATTAATCAATTACCACTGTGATTAAAACTAATCTCTCATCATCCCTCCCAGCAAACATATGAATTACTTGAGAGTTTTGTCAACGGTGTTGGATTTGGAACGTGGAGCAAACGGATATTTATTTCTTTAAGAAGTTCTCAACTGGAGAGGTGTTGTGAAGAGCCCAGCTACAACTTTATCAAACACTTTGGTTTCTCGGTAAGCAAAGTAACTCAATTTTATTTCAATTATATGCTTATTGCTTCAGCATAAAAAACCCTTTTCTTCCAGTACTTCCCTTAAAGCCGCATTAAAGCAGATATTAACTCTGCTGATTTAAGAGTCAAATAGGGACTGTCTCACATTACCCTGCTGTGAATACATGACAGTTGCTCAACACAATATGCATAAAATTAAGTGATGTCGTAGCAACCAGCTCAGCTTTGATAACATGAGATGGGCTCCTGCTCGAAATTATTACATAAAAATGTTCAAAACTGAAGAAAGGTGTTTTGTGAGATATTTAGTAAAAGGTACCTCATTTTTTTTACTTTTGTTCTTCTCCCATTAGTGATGGTAAATGGTGACGATCGTGGTGATATTTATTTGATGGCGAGTTTCAATTAAGAAACAAAACAAAAATATTGAATACAAATATATAAACTGATCAAGTTTAACACACTCATGTCTTCTAGTTAACACGTTTTCATATGGTATACATAGCAACATAGTTGTATATCCCCTCAAAAAAATCAACTTTACTGTCGCTTGCAAATCAAAATGGTTATATAATGCTAGTCCATCATAAATTTAGCTGTTACCATAATATTCGTCTATTGATCCCTTCTAATTATTGTTATCTCACTTGTAACTACAGCTACCAAAGTAAATAGAAATAAAAAAGTAGGAATGCAAATTACTAGCTGACGGACTGGATGAATGAAGAATTCATTGACAAACTAACAATGTATTAATGAACATAAGAGTGATGTCTATCCGTCTCTATGTGCACAGTTAGTAAATCAGTCAATTCAGTAGAGCATAATGCATAATATTTTTTTTTCGCATCTCCACTACATATATGCACTTAACAAGATGAACAAGGGGTCAGTCAAGATTATTACAGAAAAGACATGGGAGAACGGAGAAACTCCATTCCATACAAGTGCATTATTATTCTCCTATACTTATAACCTGGTTCTAGGTTGACGCTGTACATATTGTATTTTATAATATGCAAAAATAAAAACAAGTAAACTACATCTGATTTTTATGTTCTCTTGTAATCCAAAATAGAATTGAATTGATACAGACGAGACAGAGGCAGGGACACAAATTATTTTGATGTGTGATATATATTAAGTATATATGGATTATAGAAAAAAGAGTTGAAAAAAATCAAGTTGGAAACTATCTCTCTTTCGCTCACTCACTCACCTTCTGGGTGACAGGGTCTCTGTTGGCTCCATGCTTGCATTTTACAATGTGCATCCCAGTTAGACAATCAGTCAACAACATTTTTTGTGCCATTGAACAAAACTGCATCAAACGTACAGACATATTATATGTTGAGTCCGTTGCATTTGCAATATCTTGCACTCCCATTCTATCCATATACAAGTTTATAATAATGCTGGTAAAGAACAAACAAGAACAGAAATCAATGTTACGAATTGCCGCAAGTGGCTGCTGACATTCAAAAAACGTTAGTAAATAGTGTGTGTTATATAATAATGGAAGAAAAATCAGTAGGTTGTAAGTTACCAGAGCATTAGATACATGATCTTTTATATATATTATACGGAGCCAACAATAAGAAACAATATGATGGCCATATAAAATGTATTAAAATGACTCATTCAAAAAATCACTTGTTGATTCTCTCTTCATAACATTAGCTATGGATGTAGTACACAAGCTTCTTCGGCAAGATTGTGACTCTCTTTGCCCATTTTGCTGTAACATATTATCATATTGTAGGTAGGTAGTAGTAGAAGGTAGTATAGATGAATGTAATATTGGGTGCGTGTAGTGGCGGAGTAGATAACAGACAATCATATGATGTTTCATTCACTCTCTCATCTATACCTGCATTTTAATCGGTAGATACATATTTAAACAATGAGATGCAACTTTTTGTTTTTTGGTGTGGTTCCTTTTTAGAACAAAAAATATATATTGAGAGTGAGTGAGTAGTAATATTAGTATAGGTAAATGCGTAGTGCTCGTGGACTTGTCCTCACTTCTTCTTACTGACCGATTGAGAGATTGAATGAGTCCATTTATAAGCGTTTAGTGGGTATGATGATGATAATAAGTAATGATTTGATTTGATAGGATCATTCCTTACTAATAAAATTATAAGAATTGATGAGATGCATTGGAATGAAATGGACTTCTTGGAAATGATAAGTCCTTGCATATCCCAGCTATATAGTTTTTGAGAGTTATCTTTGCATGTCATCATGAGCAAGTTTGTAGTTGCAAGTGCGCCACTGGAATTGCTTTAGGATGGAATAGAAACACGTCTCTGTGTTTCAAGAAAGATGAGCTCGTCATGCAATTTCCCAACTAGAGCTTTTCATGCAAGATATATTTGCCCTACCCTAACTTTGTCTGGGATGATGATGGAATGTGGTAGGGTGTTAAATAGGGCAGGCATGGAGTCATTTATTTTAGGTGTTTAATTGCACCCTGATGAGATAATTGCCGTCTTTACGTAAAAAATACTTTATTTTTTCTTCTAATTAATTCCATAGCATTTAGTCTGACGTTTGAAAAATTGAATTTTATAAGGGTTTGGTTTCGAATGAATGGCTATACGTAATATCCTCATCATATTATCATCTTTCTTATGTAAGTCTTACTTGCACCATTTTTTCTTAAGTTTAGTTTTGGTCACAGGAGAATTTGTTTCATATACCTTGTCGCTTAAGTGAGCAGCCTACATGAAGATCAACATCAACCTTTCATGATAATAATGATGACGATCACAATATAAGCATGTCCCTACACAAAAAGTACAAAAGGAGAAGTCATAGTGCAACGTCAACAAAATAACATGAGCATCATCACCACACACATTGTGGCACAGGTTCACTTTTACTTTTAATCAAATTCAAGTGTATTTACCTGATTATCAATACATCCATCCATCCACTCCTCTCCAAATAGTAGTAGTTTACTGCACATCCAAGCCAAACGAGTAGTAAGTAGTAGAACGTGGAGAGGGTGAAAAAAATTGCATGGTCAGTCGGAATGCAGCGACAAGTGAGACATACAAAATATTCTAATATGGTCAACTGGTGTTGCACATGTGTTTTTTTCTTCTTTTTTTTTGCAATGTACTTGAAAAATAAAAAGAGTTTACGCGACATGCGACTCACCTGAAATGTGTTTTCATGCGAATGTATTCGCGATTTTTTGAGTCAAGTCGCGGATGGACGATGGAATGGAAGGATGCCGTTGAGTACATGAGAATAATATGCATAGATATTTAGCTAGGTAGATATGTGTAGTTAGTAGGTACAGATAATGTGTAGTTGTAGCTGTAGAAGAGACCTAGAACATGGGCATGAGACTGTAAATCAGAGGAAAAATGGCACAGTTTACCTACACCTTTATTCGTGCTCATGTTAATCTCCAATTTACATAGATTGTTACATTTTACTATGGTTTTAATGCTTGTACCATATTGTCTGATCTTCTACCGACTAACAACTATATACACACCATTTATACATAATAATATATATATATCTCTTTTCAATTGGCTTGATATTTGTTCTTTCCTTGTGAAATTACACAGGAGTACACATGTAGAAATTAGTGTAACAAAAAAGCTCCACTTTTTTTTCCTATTCTACTAACAGAGTGTAAATGAGAGTTAAGCAGAAAAATGAAGTTCACTTTTCCCTTCATGCTGATAATGAGGGTGAGTGTTTATCTGCAGTTTTGTCCCTTTTTGTTGTTGGCTAGGGTTTTTTTTACTGTTGATTGTTTAAGACCAGTCACTGGATCGGATCACATGATGGTACAAAAATGGTGCTTTACTCTCTGGACCTTGTGTGGTTAGCTTTTTAGTGAGTGTTTCCTTTGTTCTAAAGAAATGGAAAGCACACATATATATATGTGTATATTTAGAATGATCATCTTCTTCAGTTTTTTCTTCTTCGAGTTCGCAGCTCAGCACAAGGAATTATTATGGTAGCATATAGTGCAATGCAATGAATGGATTTCATGGTAGTTGAGGAATGAGTATTTATTTGTGCTCACAAATTTGATGCACCTGTCAAGGTAACTGATGCTAATGACGACGACAATCACACGAGGATAGATGAGGTGATAGGCTTGTTAAAATATTTGGACACTACTTCAAATACTAATTAAGGATATTGCATGCGGTGTGAATAGGGTTATAAAAGGATGTGTGTTGAATATGTACGTACCTAAGCTATTGGTTACATAAAATGGATGCACAATGCATTCATGTCAATTTCACAAGTAAACATTAACTATAAAACACACAGGGGTATGAGGAGAGTCGAGTGAGTCAGCCAGTCATTGGAGTTAGCGGACGATGAGGCTTGTCATTGATTTAATTGCACGTCGGTGTGGTAGTGGTTTGGTGGTGGTCGTTGAAAACTCCAATCTTCCACTCAAATCCTGAAGGATATTTACCGATACCATAGATGAGAAAAGAAAACGAAAAAAGTGCGTAGAAAGGTCCATGCTTGTTTGCATGTGTGTGTAGACGTAATATGTCTGCATGCGAAAAGGCAACAAACGCATTTTTTTCCATGGGGCTAACTAGGAGGTCAAGGAAACTTCACACAAAACGTGTGATTAGCTCAATCCAAGTATTATCTTATTCCTGCCCAGTTGCAACTTATAAGTTAGAATGCAATTCCCAATCAAGAGCCAGTTTATCATTATCCTCACCACAATACAAACTTATCCAATGTGTTTGTGTGTATATAATATTTTTTTAATATGAAATAGATAAAAACTTGCAATCTTTTTCTTTGTTTCCTTTTGAGAAATGTGAGTAAGGTGGAAGGAAAAAAGAATACAGGGAAAGAAAAATGTTTTATGTTCGCCATCAAAACAATTTTTGCATCTATAAAACATTTGATTTGCTACACCCATATCATCAATTCAAATCCGTTCCCCTTCATTTACCCTCCCAGGCTGAATGTTATTAACTACATAGATTTATGCTATCAGAATTATTCTCAAGTTTTGTAACAAATTAGAGACTAGAAGAAGAAGAAAAAAATTACAAACTAAACGTTAACTCTTGGCTTGGTGTCATACAACAAGAAAAAGAGTGAAGTGACGTGTGAGTGAAGGGAGTTGATGATTTCCAGACATTAAAATGATACAAGGGGAAAGGAGCCAACAGCCACAACTAAACTATCAACATCAACACATTTCCCCTCTCTCAACTTGTTGGTGAACGACGGTGATTCAAATGCTAATGTGAAGAAGCATCGTCGTGCATTTCATAACAAATAAAATAAGTTTTTATTATTCTCCTTCTTTTCATAAGCTTCTCATCATCGTCATCATCATCATCATCATCTAGAAACGATTTTGAAGGGAGGGCATAATATGATGATGATGATACCGTGTAATTCCATGTGTCAAATAAGTCTGGCAAAAAAACTGCGTTTGCGTTTGTGAAGTCTAGTGTTTCATGCGATTCCTGACTTTCTACTTACTTCCTAGCTTGAGTTACTTACCCACTATTGGCAAAGAAGAGAGACGGAATCGTTAAATCATTGCATTTTCCATTCATTCCTTAAGCCATTTGGTATTCTATCCCTTGCTCACCTTCCCGTCATTATCTTCCTCAAGAAGATTCCTGACAACTGGCTACTATTATCATATTTGATGTGTGTTACATTATTTTATCAAGAGTTGATTCATGTAAAACATACGAGCGGATGATGATAATCAACATTTCCCCTCTACAACTTGCATTTCCTTGATATATACTAAATCAATAAATTCGGAACCGGCTTTTTTCTCTTCTCAACTTATAATTTCTACTTTCAGATTTATGATTTTGTTCTTCATCTTCCCCTCCAACAAAATAAATGCACTTTTTAACTCATTTTACTTATTACCGACACATCCACATTTTAAAACATTTATGGCGTCTGTAAAGACTCCAAATTTTCAATGCTAATGGTGGGGGATTCGTTCATTTTATATAATATATTCTTGGTAAAAAAATTGTCTTTAGGGAAAGGAAAATGAACTTGAACTTTTGTGGAGACATTAGGTTACAAGAAAGGAAATCCACTTTATCATCATAATGCTAATTAGTATAGTCAAGTCATTTTTCTTTCTCTCAATCTCATATTATCAGTTTGCATTACAAATCAAAAGAAAATTTTGCTTCCAGCTCAAGTAAATTTCAAGCATAAATTCTCCAATCCATTTTATAGCTGTGCGCATCATCAGCAATTTAAAATCCATAGATTTTTAGCTAGTGTATATACGGCGTGCCATTGAAATTACTGTAATGCAAAAGGATTATGTTGTGGGGATGTGCGACTCCATGTATCACTGCAAATAGGACAATGTCTAAAAAAATTGTGGGCCAAAGCGTTTAGGAGTCAAAGTCAGGATATGGTTAAACTTGTATTGACAGAGCTTTCAGAATAATATCAGTGTTTGCTGCACATCCCTTTTCTTTACCTGTAAAGGTAACCTCCCTTATTTCATCTCATATTCAATGACTACCTTGCAAGTCATTCTTGACTGTGGAGGAAAAATGGATTGAAGACGATGAAGAAAAAACTAAACTATATAAGCATTATATACACACACATTTTATAAGCATGTACAATATGGCATTAAATGACTACCTACTTGAACACACAGATCCTGCTACGATTAGTAGAATTAAAGATTTAAATGCATACACATGGTTACTTCTGCCCATTGTCTTATAGAGATTATTAGTCCATATATAACATTTTCCTTCACTACCATCATCACCATTAACAACCAATATACAATCTTTTTTCTCCATCATCATCTCTTTCCATTTTGTTCTTGTTCCCTTGAACCAACGCTAAAAAAGCACTAGCATTAGACAAATTTCGTGGTGATAGACTCTTTGCTGTTTAGCTAAAATTGTGAATTTTTATCGAACATTTAATTATTTTTCATAAACCACATAATCAATACTAAAAACGGAGGGAAGTGTAGAAAATCAGGTAATGATTTCATTTAATAGCTATAGAAACAAGCTTCTCTCATCATCAGTAAAAGCTAAACCTTTTCGTCTTAAGTTAGAAACACTCCACTTAATTCTTATACAATATAGTTGAGCATGGTGGTTGTGGTGGTGATGATGGAGAGGAAGATAATTAGCAAGAAGTGTTATCGGGCACAGAACTTGTATTTAAAAATACAAACCCGAAGCCATTCTCTCAACAAAAGTGGTAGTCGTTGAAACAAGGTGCATGTAATTCGTAGATTAATCCACTCTCTCGAATCCGATTTGGTTTGTTGAATGCAGCACGTAATATCACACCATCATCATCTACTCCACATGATACACCATATCCATAGTACTTTTATGATGTTGTTGATGATGATGATGTAATATTAGGCATAGGCAAAGATAAAAATAATATATGTAACATCGTTTTCTTGGGGTTTTACCTCAGCCCCCTCAAGTATTTTTTTTTTGTAACAAAAATTATTATGAAATATGAAAGAAACACGGAACATAATTTCTGTTCTTCTTAATTTTTGAAAAGGAATGAAAGATGCAATGTAATTTCTCAATTTGATAAGAATCTGAAGATGAGAAAAACCCAAAGCATGGACAAATTACATTACAAATTTTTGCAATTTGAGTAGCAATATTTGCATTTGTTGAGAAGACAAGTGCATAATTTGCACACACAACAAACTCAAATATAAATATACAATGTGCATGTTATGTTCAAGCATGACTATTTTTTTTGTTCTTGTGTTCCTTCGAAACAAAGTGAATAAGTGCCCACGTCAATTTATTTTTGGATAACGTCCAGCAAAAACCATTTTTTGTTTGGATAACATGAAATGTGTAGAACGAACCAAGTTAGTAAAACATGATATTTTTCATTGAATAATTCCAAGATGACCAAATTGCAAAAAAACTTGAAGAATATTGTGTAAACGATGTTTGAGATGAACTGAAAGCATTAATATTATTAGATTTGATGTGACAGCTATGGAATACTCATGAATTGATGATAGTGGTTTGGTGTGGCTAGCAAAATTTTTGCTGATTTGATTACTTTTCTTTTCTTCTGCTAACCAAACACACAAAATATAAATATAAATATATACATAACATAATCAGTTGGAAGAAGACAGAAAAAGTAAAGGATAATATTGGGAAAAGAATGCAAACTTTTTTTTTCTAGTTTCACGCTCGCTCACGAAAGGAGAAAAAAGTGATGAAGGGAGTAGATGAAGCGCGGAATGTCTCATTATCCACGAATAAATCTATATATACTGCATTCAGTTAATGAGCATTTGTTGTCTTGCCTTGTTGATTACTGTGTGATGCTCCAAACTATCCTTTTATCTTCCATTGTTACTATAAATATAATATACATTATTACATTTCATCTAGACACACACTCAAACTCTCACCTGGACATTCACGGATTCTGCGAATTGATTACAAAAGTACATTTACACATTACATTACCGGCGTAATTTCCTCTCTGAAAAATTTGATAAGAGACATGGACCTCCAGTGAGAAAAGCTTTTTTGCTTTTTTTTTACCACGTAGAAAAGAATGAGATGAACACAAAGATCTCATGTAAATATTTAATATGCATTTCATCTCCCATGTTTTCATAAAATAATAATAATATATGTAACAAAGAGGTGCTAGTAAAGACAAAAGAAGGGGAGAAAATCTGAATGCGCCCTTTCATTTCTTACACATTCATCATTTTTCTGCTTGGTCTCTCACCTCTCGACATCAACTCAAGTCTGAAATGAAGTTTTCTATGAATGCACACACAAGTGTAAAAAAAATGATTCATACTGGATTTTTACACAGGAAGGCGCAATGAAATGAGGGTTGAGATGGGTTCAAAAGATAAAACTGGGTGAATACTCTGGCTTGCATATACGTATAGAGCCACATACACACACTCAAACTCCCACAACAGAATAGTGAAGGTAAAGCGAGGAGGACTATCAAAGTAGTAAGCTAAAGTAGTATCTCTAGTAAACAGGATGGAAAAGGAAGGGAAACACGGGATGAAATAATATTTAATCTGACGTAACGCTGAAAGCAAAAGTATTTTAGATAGGAAAAGAACTATTTTAATACAATTTCTGAGAAAGAATAAAGAATGTAATAATGAGTATATATACATATGTATATATGGTATATTGCATACTGCTGTGAAATGGCGTGGTTCACTGCAGGTAAATGAATTAAATGAGATCAATGGCAAAGAGAATGGTATATGATATGTGTATGCACATAATTGTTGTTGCTGTTCTTAATGTTCCTTATCACACCTTTATCATATAATGTAACATGCATATTATATATCTATATATATTTGCTTCAGATGGGAAGAAAAAGAAGGGAAAAATTAGTGCATTACAAACCACAATTGAACTTGACGGAAACCACAAACAAGCCATTTATTACTTTTTCACTTTTCTTCTTCAGCAAATTATAAAAATATATATGGACAAGTTTTAGCACGCACATGGGGATGAGAGGATGTGTAAAAGTATTATATAATGGTATCTATAAAAGTTTATACCCACATTATTTTTTTGCAACTCTTCACCAAGTTTGCGTCTCCAACTGCTCCTTCCTTTCACATTCCTTTTTTTTCTCCTTTTGCGAGGGAGGAAAAGCCTAGAAATTGAGTTTAAGGTAAAAATCAGTTTGATAGATACAGTGTGTCAGTAAGCGGGAGGGGCTCAAGTTAAAAGACTGATTTTTGAGTGAGATGTGGACGGGCACATGATAATTCCACCTGTCACTCCAAAAACAGTGTCCTACCCTTCCGAAAATGGTCATGTGTGTCGAACTTGATCCAACTGGGGTTCATCTCTATACTCAAACTCAGGTTCAAAACGGTACACACAACACTTTGTCATTTCCAATTGTAATTTTGATCACTATCATATCACTATCATGACCATCTTAATATGAAATGGGGAGGAAACGACAGGGAAAATAGTTTCTTTTTGACTATTACGTAAAGACATTCCACCTGTTTCATTTTGACTCCCTGTGGTTTCAAATGGTTGGTTTTGCCCAACACACAAATTAAATTTCAGTTGCAAATTTTTTTTCCACCAAAATACCATTTCGGACGGGCTATGTTGCATATAAAAATGCACATAACTCCCATCGTCTGCACGTTGGCGACTCCTTGGGGGATATATACAATTCCATTCCAAGAAGCTCAAGGATGCAAGATTTCTGCAGAAGGAAACAATAGAAAGAAAAAAAGCGAGCAAATCTTAGGGATGAGCTTACTTGCTCCCATTTCACGATTTTCCATCAAGATGATTACTCACCATCATCAAAGAAAGGACGTTGGATTAAGTATGATGAAATTAGTCTTAAATGCATATCATGACTCTTCGTTATTAGAAATACTCCTTTAGGACAGTGCAGTGCATCTACCTCTTCACTTAAGCGTAATAAGCTCACCTTCACATCAGCTCCCCGGCATGCATTCAATTCGAAACCTTTTTTTTTCTGTTTCGAAATTGCGTAATTGTTTGCCATATTATGGATGCATGCATATGTAATAGGGAGTTGTGTGTGTGTAGCACACAAGACGCCAAAGGCAACGGAACCAGTATTTCTGCAATTGAAAGTTAGCTACCCTCATCATCACCATTAGCAACACCAGAGTCCATTGGCAATTAGTTATGTGGGAAGGAAAGGAAAAAAATTGAAATATGTAGACCGGAGGGAAATACACATTTTTATTCTTGAGCTGATCTCAGTTTTTAAAAAAATGATCTGATTATTCGCTGTTACGTGGATGGAGACGTGAGATGATCAAAAATTGCAACAATGTGTTTGTATGCAGCAGCAAACAGTAGTGGTCAGTCATTCAGCTGTTTTTTTTTACTGGCTATCAATCAAAGAAATCACAAAAGTACAAAGCTAAAGTTAAGTCATGATGTTTAGCCAGCCAGCCCCAGACTTACTTTACGTGGGCGTAACAACATCATCATCAGAATCAGCAGCAGAAGCAGAGAGGAGAGTAGGAGAAGCAGCATGATTATCAACATCCACATGTTTTCATAATATGGTTCACTCACTCAAAACCAGATTCACTCTCAATCAACGCAACCTTCCAAGGCAATATGTTTTAACGAGTCGGATGTTATGTATATACACCTTCTTCGTATCTCTCTCTCTGAAACTCTTCGTGTTTTGAATGCGCATCTGACTTTAAACTACTTCTGTATATATCCATTTTACTCTTACTCTCGTCGCCACTGAATGAGCGACTATAAATGTACAATTTTTATGTACAACTTATACTGCTTCCTGGTTCTTTTAACTTCAAATATATTATTTTATACCCCTAAAAGATTATAAAGACTCTTGTTTCCCAAATTAAATGAAGATGTGCTTAAGCTACATTATTACTCACCAAAAATTGAAGTAAAGACTCTTATAACTTGAGGGCAGTTGATAAAACACTATAAAAAGTGTAGCACAGCAGCACTATTCGTCAGCATCAGCAGTGGTTATTTAATGTTAGAAGTGGGTATGCTCATATAATATATTCTTTCGCGTGTGCTTATGTTGCAGAACCTATATCTGGGCTTGATGCTGCTGGTGATAAAATAAGGAATCCTTTTTTTATTGGAAGCTATCATTACGCCTTTTTTGGCTAACACATCGTTAAAAAAAGAACAAACCTGCTAAACCTTTTGTTTGGTGGACAATATGAGGACTTACTCTCCTTTCCTTTTATAAATAAACATGAAAGAATACCTGTTATGAAATGATAATATATCAAATAAAATATTTTTAAAAGGCTATTATGTATCATAGAAGACACATTTCCGCATCCATATTTAATCTAAAATCAAAATGCAACATGTTGTTTTTCTCTTAAGCTTTTGAAGGAAAAAATTGAAACTAAGAATTTAGTAAGGTAAAGTTGTGCATCACCGTATGATAGATCCAATTATCGAATAAGTTACTGCAACCGTTTTTTATCCCGTGCTCTTGCTCTTGCCTTTTTACGCATACTAAATTTGTGACAAGAAGCCAAGCAAAACCATGACCAATCGTGATTGTTAAGGTTGTCTCTTGAAAAGAGCTGCCGGACTTGGAGGAGGAATCCCCTTTTTGTTTATGTTAAAATAGATTAGTCTTAAGAGCATGAGAATAATGGAGAAGAGAGAGAGAAAGAGAGGAGGAGGATGGCATGTAGTAGTTGGTAGTCATCGATCAACAATGCTTGTCAGTTCGTCATGCATACCTAGGCTCTTGATCGTATTAGGTGAAACGAATGTGAAAGAGCTTGAAAGTGGAATCTCTCGCTGCAGTGGAATGCAATGCATATTATCATCATCTGCTCTTGACATTCATTCATGCAACTTTTCGCCGTTTTTTTCTTTGTTGATGTTGCTGTTTTTCTGTTGAGGGAAAAAATTTACATATATAACTGATCAGTTTCCGGTCCTCGTTAAATTTTAAAGCGAGAATATACATGGAATGGAAAAAACTGTGAGCAAAGTTATTTGCTTCTTTTCCATTGAAGAACATTGCAAACGAAACTAACGTCAATGTCTCATGCATTATTTTGCTTTGCTGGATATGTAGCTCATAAACACTTTCAAGTTTGTAATACTCTGAAGTCTATATAAAAATTTGACTTGTACATAATAATAGTATATGCATGCAGGTTGATTTGGACAATAGTTGTAGTTATTTCGCTTGGGTTTCAGACCACACTGCGTTACCATTTCTGCACACACCTTTTAAATTTTTTTATTTTATTTTTAACATTTCGTTTCTCAGACCACTACCATTATCTTTTAGTGTTAAAGGGGTAAAGGTTACTGTTGAGTCTAGTGTGTGCGGAGTGGATATATGCTTGCGTAGCTGCCGGAAGGATGCACTTTATGTTAAGTTATTATCCTAACAATTACAAGAACACTATCTCTATCTCCCTACGCACAAAATAGCCAACCAGATCATCAAGTGAGTGAAGAGGAGAAGAAAATTGGAAGAGATAAATGGAGAAATAATACTTTACTACATTTCTTCGTCTTCTCTTAAAAAAGATGTGCGATGATTATGATTATGACGATGTTTATGGTACAATATTGCAGAAGCAGAGGTGCACAAGTCAGATATAAGTGTGGTCAGTTGAGATAGTAATGTGTGTAGCTTTTGCAAGTAAATATATATGGTTCGTTGCACACTGCATTTTCTGGTATTTCCGTTCCCTATAATTATTTACAGTACGGACACGAATCAGATATATACTGTATACGTCAAGTTGTGTGCAACTCCATCACTCGTTTCAGGAGAAGATGGAGGAATTACGGGATTTTTCGAAGAAAGTGAAAATAATGGAAATGAAATGGTAGTTTAGCTCATATATGATGGATGTGCATGTGCGTCTCCCTGAGAAACGTGTAGGTAAACATGTGATGAGCAGAAAAAGATAATAGATTTCCCAGAGAGTTGTGTGGTATGATGTGGAGACTAGATTTCATATAACTCTCAACAAAATTATACTTTCCTTCATCCCGAACTAGGAAATGCGATTTATGTGTGCGCATGTAATATGTAGAGTAAATTATATACGTTCAAAGTCGAAAGGATGAGAGTTGAGCTGGCAGTTTACATGTTCTTGGTCAAGTTCAGAGAGACGACGGTACTAATAAATTAAATAGGTAGAGCCATTTAAGCCCCGTTTTTATTCCCTTTCCGCTTTACTTTTGCTTTCTTTGTGTCTCATATCCTCAAGTAAAAACTTGTTGCTTCTGATGATCATCATCATGATGATTATGGGGATTTCAATGAAAACAGGAATATTACTCGTTGTTGTTAAACTGATTGAGGCAATTTTCATTACATTGTTGTGCACTCAATGTTCTCGTTATTTTATGTATCAACTATAAAACCAGGGTGAGTTGTGTGAAGGCTTCGTCTTTCCTCAACCTCGACAAAGTGTCTTTTCTTTGAAATCGTGAGGAGTAAGAGAGCAAAGAGTAGGAGCCCTCTCATAAATAATATGAAGGGCCATCTCAACCATCTTGAATTATGATGTAATTCATAATTGGTATGTTTTCAAAAAGAAATCTTTATTTGGACAATTACCCCTGCTAAGTAGAGAAGGATTAACGTGAAGGAAGTCATCTGCTTCCACACACCAACTTATATAACTTTGGTTCTATCCTAACGTCAGGACTTAAGCAAAATTCACCACAATTGGAATAGTAAAAGGGGACTATTCAGTGCGAAATTCTTCATAATTCAGGTTCAGGGTTATCGCTCAACTTAATTCCTACCTTCAACCCAATTTACAATGGTTAAAAGAAACAGTCCAGACAATGGTTTATATGAGGGAGACAAAAATATTGCAAGTACATATTTATACAAACAAGCTAAAGCTTCAAAGCAAATGCACTAAAGACATGCATCGCATTAATCATCGTAATAAACGCTAATTTTGGGAAGATTATAATTATCTAGAGAATGAAAAAAATGATGTTTAGTTGAGATAGTCAAGAAGTGTCTATACTAAAAAAACATCTTTGCAAAAAGGAGCAGCAAATTTACATCAGTCAGCCTTAAATTTTTAGCATTGAATATTGAATCTTGTCCTGAAACAACATTTATGGAAAGCTAAAACGTAGTCCCTGCGTTGAAGAGAGTGGAAATATTTAAGTGCCTAAATAAAAAAGAGTGGCAGTTACGTGAATCAGTCACTTATAGTGAGGATTATAAAAAATATTATGTTTTCCGTTCGAATGCGTCCATTTTGGTGCATTGTGCATTTAGCATGTCTCTACTTATTATGATAACATGAGAAATTATGGGTGGACACATGTGTGAGCGTTTTCATCAGTAGCAGACGAGTAATTGTGCAAGTAGAGGAAGACTACAAGGATAATGTGTACGATTTTAACATGATGTGTGTATACAAACTACAAAATTTATATACATAATATATAGAATAGTTCTTCATCCCTGGCTAGTCCTCCTTTATAGTTTGTTTCATAGGAAAAATGATAGTCAATAGGTAACCAAGGCACCAAACGTCCTTTTGCAAAAAACGTGTTACAGGTAAAACTGTCTGTAAAAATGGTATGTTTATCAAGTTGAAATCAGCAGGAGAGGAGACAGGAAGATAAGGCTCATATCATAAATATAAAGCTTAAATACACCTTTATTCTTGACCAAAGCCACTATTTACCCAAAGACGTCTATGTCCACCTCTCTGGAGGGCAAATAATAGTTTCCTCTTGATAAGTGGATTTGGGACCGATTATAATTACGTATTTTTATGAAATTCATGGCATTTTTATGAGTTCTTCTTTTTGATTAAAAGTTTTATGAAATTAAATGATTGCATAGGATTCTACTTTTACCTGGTGTAACACATTATAGATATAACGTTTTTAGCATAGGGTAATAAATTGGTGCACACTAGAATGCTCCCATGACAAATATGTGGCGTCATGTAAATTACTTATATATCGTGCTATTTCAACCTTTTTTTTTTACAAACCACATAACAACCTACACTTTGAACCGATCAAAACGGAACTGATTCTCAAGAAGCGCAAGTGCAGAGTTGTAAAAAAAACTAGTGGTTTTGCTACGAATAAAAGAAAGTAAAAAACCCATTTGGGGCCCGCATCACATGAGCATCGTGTCAGTGATTTCCTTCCCGTGAGCATGCAAGCAAAACTGTTCCTTCCTTCCTGACTCGCTATATATTCTCAGATCATATCCCTCCGGCTCTTACCTACCGCAAAACTGATAGCGTATAAAATTGTTGATTGACGTCTTAACAGTAAAAACGAAGAGTCTTTTTAAAAGGAGACAAAGTGTGCTCTCACCAGGTCCCACTGCAATTTTGACACATACACCTGACTCCATTCATCAAAGCCATTATCCTGGCTAGCTTCTATATTCACTCTCTTTGTCAGTATTTACTAACAATTGGCACCCAAACCAACATTTCCCATCATCATGATGCGTAAATGTATATTCCTTTTTTTTCGGAGTGTATTATTATTCATGGAATAACTGAAAAAAAGTATGATTACCGGTCCCACGGGTCCTTGAGCTTAATCATTGCAATAAATGTTGATACTCACATTTGCATATGTACATCCATAATAAAAATATATATATCCTGCATTTTTTCGGTTCCTGTTTCACTCTCTTTCCCTCTCTAAACAGCGCAGCATCAACAATCAACATCCTCTTTTACACAAAGTTACGTTATTCCTATTCTGATAGTAAAAGGAAAAATATGAAATAATGGGGGATTGCTTTGTTGTTTTGTTTGGGAGATGATGATCATACTCAGGATGATGATGATGATGATGATGGTTAATACCGGCTCTACTTATATTACTTCAGAATTTGGTATAGAGAAAAGCTTTGCTAAGCAACACGTTTCTTCACACTGCGTAAAAAAGTGAACTACCTGGAGCGTATAAGAAGAGATTACACGTATGAATTATTGTTATTATAGATGCTATTATTATATTCGGCGTAGTAGGTACATAAGTATATCTGCGACTGACATTGCGTACGTAGACTAAGTCAGGTATTACTACGTTTTTCAAACGTATCAAAAGATGTGTTTTTTTATATTGTGTGAGATTATGGCGATCGCCACCGTTTCTTCTTTCATCATTACATAAGCATCATCATCATCATCATCTATCCGCACTGCATATCTTTTTAATTCAGATGAATGGCCGAGGATATGATCTTTTTGGTAAAAAGACGGGTAACAGGAAAAAGTTCATTGAACTATTGGTGCCATAGGAAGTAAAAATGTGTAGGGTATATCCGCATCTACAATGCATATAATACAACACACACATCACCACCAGTTGTGAGCTAGTAGTGTAGTAGTGGTAGTAGTAATGTAATGGTATTTAAGTGTTAAGAGAGGAAAAAGTTGGACGAAAGAAAAGAGGAAAGACAGAGAAAAAAAATTTCCGATAACAACAAAAAACCTTCCTAATGTTGTGTTTATATACACAAGAGCTTAAGGGATGTGTGTGGAAGAAGAACGTGAAGTAGAGGAACCACATGAGGATTCATGATTATGTGATGAAAATGAGGAGAACAAAAGCAAGCAAGATGATGGTACTTTTTTCGCAGGCTACTTTACTTGCATCACTGCATGGTCAAAAAATCATCATCGTGATCATCACGAATCTTCATCAGAGAAAGATGTACCAAAATGTAAATGAATAAAAAATAGATACATACATTTTTATATGTAAATGCACAATGATCAGCATGGACGTTTTAGCAAATGTAAAGTGGAGTATGGCAATGATATTATGATAGTGTCAGGGTAGATAGGATAGGTGATTATCATCATGTTGCTTTCATTTGGAACATAAACTTTTTAATTTAATACCAACACTAAAAGCAAGTACTCAGTGAGTAGCAATATAAGAGCATCTTGTTGGTGTTGAGTCTGGCTCCCTTTTTGCAAGATTCAGATTCCTCTTGATTCTGTCAGTAAACTTTGAGAAGATGCGCAGGTTGATAGTGATACTGACGATTAGATGATGATGTTGATGATGATCAAGTCGGGGATGATGATCTTTGAGGACGAACAACAAGACAGGAGTCGAGTCAGAGAGTCATCAAATTGTTGTTGCTGAGTTTTGATCCTCATCTTCATTTTATCATTGGGATATTGCTTTGAGGTTTTGCTAAGCATTAAATCATAGTAAAAAGGAAAGTGAATAGAGAGAAGAGCGGAAATTCGTTGAGAAGAAGAGGTGGGGATCAAGTTTTCATACTTGAGAACTACCTTGAGCAACGACGTGGTGAGCACAACGACATCACCGTATGTCTAAACTTAAAAAATTGCATGGTGGTTTGGTGTTGCATTACATTTTGTGCGTAAACACGCGAAAAATGAATTCATAATGTGTATTATTGTGATGCATCATATGGGAAATATGATAATGGGAAGAAGAAGCGAGTAAAGTATACCTTTCCAGAAAAAGTGTATCAACTTCCTTAGAAAAAAAGGAGGAAAAAATGATGATGCATAATTGGTTTAAGTGTTTATAGTAGTAGAATGCATAACATTGATGCAATGTCAGTTCAATAGACTTCAGTATTTTTTTCAGGTAGAATACATTGCATAAGAAATGACTTGGTAGAGGCAAAAGTGCTTCGAATTTTGAAGGCCTTTTGTTTCAAACTGGTTTTATAACATAGAAAATTGTACATTTGATCTTGAAAAACAGCGTGCACCATTCCATTCTACTTTTTTTTTACCCTCTCTCTTTCTGTCTACCGTATTTGCCAAGCCAAATGGCACATAGTCAAGGCAGCTGCTTTAAAGCTAAAGGTTGTTGCGATGGAATTGAATTAATAACATATATTGTTCCTTTTCTTAAGAGAAAGAAAGGTTAAGACCGTTCCCGGATTTATACCCAAAACTGCTTCCTTTTTCCTTTACGAACCTCCCCATTTTGTTTCGAAATTATTTATATTCTCATAGCATGCAAAAATAATGCTCATTAAATTGTGATATATTTGTCTTCAATGTGTAAAAACGCATGGGAGGCCGACAAAAAAACGTTAGGAATGCTTGCGCGTGCTCTAACAACTCTCATTTCCGTTTGGAGTTTTTGCATCTCCTTTCATTTTCAAATGGTTGATGGCATCCCCTGATAAATATGCAAATTTGGTCGTTGACGGTGGTAAAGAAGTAAATAGGAGTTTGCCACGTTGTTGCGCTCTGATCCATACATCACAACAAGAAACACCTTCTGTCATATTATGAACGTATAAGGAGATAAATTTGAAATAAAGTTCGCCGAATGTTTATTTCTTCATTATTATTCTCAAGAACTGCCCATTCGTTCAGGTTGAGATAACATTGAAAGCGAGAGTGCATTTATATAACCATCCCCTTTCTTTTTCAGAAGAAATATTGTCCCCATTTCTTCCCAAAAGTATGGTTTTATTTACCATGTAATGATGATACATAAAAGCGATAGTTTTGTGGGTTTGTGGCATTTCTAACGAAACATTAAGTACCTCCCTATGTCTGTAACATTCACCACATAGATATGCTACCATTATTAAAGTGAAATGTTTCAGGGAAACTGATATATGACTAAAGGAGTGTGTGTGTGCATCACTTCTGGAAATTATTTGATGAGTCCTCATGATTCCTTAGAATATTGTAACCAATCAAATCAATGATAGTTATCGTACTTAAATCCTCATGGAGATTTCATAGGAAATCAATTGTAGCCTCTGGTAATAACAGAGAAATGTTTTGGATTGATTTCGCTGGGTGAATGACATTTTTCGTTTTATTTTCTTTGAAGACACATTTACCAAAAATGGGTTTTTCTTTCACTGTCTCGCCTCTCAGTCTTCTTCAGTAATTCTTCATGAGAACACAAAGGACGGCTTTTGATTAGGATTATCACTATTACTTAGAAAATTTCCTTTTGGATAATATTTAATCAATGGGTTTGATGATGTAATCGCTAAAGAAAAATTGAATAGTTGTCTAACAAAATTATTATGGATTTTATTATCCATCCATATAGGAACTACAGAAGTATATGATTCGATTCTCCTTTTCTGTAGGGAAATACTGGTATTTATGACAGGGTAATTAGGTAATTTGCTAAAAGAATTTATTATAGTCTGAGTCATCTTGTACCGGAAGCAGTAAAATTTTATGTAAGAAAATGTAGGAGGACATGCGGCATCATTCAGTTCATATGCGTTGGCGCTAGTGTTTGATAATGGATGCAACTTGAAACTGGATTCAATAGAAACAATGTAAAGGTCAATTTTTTATAGAGCAACCTTAATGAACATATTAGCATACGAATTTTAATTTGTCTCACAAATCCAAGCCCCAGTTTCTTTATTGAGGATGCAGTTTTAAAGAGATGAGAGGGAAATTTATTGGATCTGGCATGCATTTCCCTCACATCTAATCACCCACATTCAATTGTGCCCACATCTCCATTTGTGTCTGGCATGGGGCTTTACTACCTTACATGTTCATTGATATGTATTTAATCTCAACGGAAAGGTCGCTCATGCCGTGTCAACACTGGCAGACTCTAAAGAATTCATGGTGGCGAGGAAGGTGTATATATGCATTTAATTGTAAGTATGACATTGTCATCTCATGAAAGCTGCACACCATGATTCACAACAGTCCACAAGAGCCATTGAAGTAGGACGCGTTGCATAATAAATGACAGTGACGACGACCACGATGCTATGATGACGATCAAGTTGATTATCATTGCCGATTGCATCTTTTTGAGCTGCATCAACTTTAACTCTTTTATATACATATTTATCTATACCATTCACCCCTATCCTTAATATCTGTAAGCTGCATGAGGTGAGGTGAACTGAGCTGAGAGGTGTTCCTAAACATGTTTGTAATTGATGTGTAATGTGATGGAAAATACATTCACGTGGGATTTATTATTATTACTAAGAGGCTTTCAAAGAAAAGATCCCCCTGCTAAATGTACAGCTTAACTTTAAATGATTCATGAATGCTTTAAATTTCATTGTCAATAGTTCTTGTTTAAACTCGAAATTTAGTTCTAATGGTGAGTTATTGCATTTTAAAAATTGCCGTTGATGTTTGTTGATTGCTCTGAAAGATTCAGTTCGGTGTTTCGTAATAAGATAAAAAAAGGATCAATATGTGTCTGCATCCCATTTCGATTTATGTTACCTTTCTTTGGGCTGGGCCTTCTGACCTCAAGTCAGAGGGAAACCATTAGTTTTTGTCTAGTTCTTTGTAGTCATGTCATTTGTCAAAAAAATGTATGACTTGTTGCATGATAATTTAATTGGGCTAATTAAAGCTACCTGCGCGCTCAGTCCTCTATATTCCTTTTGTTTCAGTTTGCAATGTCATATTTTACAGCATGACAAGATACAACAATACAATGTGATGAATTAATTACGGAAAAGTATGTTGGAACGATCAAGTCAGTAATAAAATTAGCTCAATAAAAATCAATACAATGATGTACCCTCATGTTTATCAATCCAATTAACTTGAATTTGATAAAAACTACATTATAATATCTCACCTTCAAATCTCTTCTTCACATCACCAAATCAACGGACTGGACTGAAATAAGTTAGGCAAAAAAAAAGAAGGGAAGAGAAAATGGGGAGAGATGATGGATATCAATCTAAAAATATGTTTTATTGAAGGTGGGGTCAGTCACTAGCACAGATCGATGATGATGATTGTGAAGCTGCTGATTAATGATGCAAGTGAAATATGTGCCAGTAGTCAGCAAAAGTGATTTTATTAGTAATCTCCTTCAAGCTTGACCACAATTGCTGTGTCATGTACTTTAAAAACGACTCTTGTGGTAGTTATACAATATAAAAATGCAAATGAGGAGTTGAATTAGTCAGTTTCTTATCAGGGGTAACAAAAGGGAAAGAGTTGTCGGGAAATCTTCTGAAATCATCTTGAAAACTTGCACAAGTACAAGTCCCACAAATACATTTTATTTGACTGATGGTGAATGAAATACAATTCAAGAAATGCGTTGTGTTTTGTTAATAGCTCAACGTTTTGCTTACTGAGACATTGTCAAATTAGTCGGAATCTTGGGTGTCAAAGTACATACAATGTTGTGACAGCACTTATTTACGTATTCACATTTCAAACGAAATCATGTGTCATCTTAAAATATTCACGTAAGTACGTACCCTGATCTGATGTAATACTTCATCATGTATTCTTCAAATAGTTGTTTGTAACCGGAATAATTAAAAACTTAAGGTTATGAACCGGTGGTATTGGCGGTTGATTGTGATATTTGACTTGACGTAATGAATAATAGCTGCTAACAGGAGAGAAGTCAAAACTCATAAAAGATTTTGACACTCCTTTACGTTTCTTGTCGAATTATAATTCAATTTCGCGGCAACCGTACCGTTCAATGAAAGGGAAATTTCGGTTTTGTACAGTAGCATATCATTATGTTTCGATCCTGTTTTTGACTTAAGATTCAGCGAAACTAACTCTGTGCACATATTTACATACACCATAATTGTATAGCAATCGTAGATGGTGATAGTTATAGATTTTAGAGATTTAGGTTGCCCACTCACTGAACCTGTCACTTAATTACAAGTCAGTCGAACTCGAAAAGAAGCTTGAATCCTATCCTGTCAACCGATTACAAATCAGTGAACCCATTTCAAGCTAATTTAAGTAGGTAGCTTGAGTAGACCTTATGTTTATGTTTGCCATTTTAGAGATAACCATTTTTACACATGCATACACACAATGTACATCATAGTAATAGCTGTATGGGCTATGAATACTTGATTCGTACCTCTACCTCTCTGGTATGATAGAACATCAACTGTTGAAAATTGTCCAATTTAATTTCTTGTATGGTGACTACTATCCTTACATACAAGCACTAAAGATTCAACAATCTTGCAATTGCAATCCCTTTCTTATGAACGGTGTACATCACATTTATGCATATATTGTAAAATATGATTTGATTTTATTACCCGTGTGCAAGGTTCGAGTCACTTGAAATTAGATTGCACTTGTGAAAACCAACTTGAATAGTAGTAGCAAGCAGCTAGCAGAAAGTGAATTTTCTATTCATGTTATAGGCTAAGCAAAGCAAGTTAAAATAAAAATTAATCTGGATTGTAAAATGGCAAGAACAAGTGTGTAGTAAAACTAACCTTGACTTAGAGAATCAATTCACCAGGAACATTGTATGATAGTATATACATATATTTATTTATGAGTATGGATTTTGATCTAGCCCCTACATTAAAAGTGAAGTAGTTAGTATATTTTGTATCAAAGCAATATAGAAAAGTTGACTGGTACCATTAGCCTCCACCATTTCAATGACTTGTCGTCCGTTCTCCATCTCTAATATAAACAACAGTGCTTCTCTTCTGGATGAGTTACTATACCACCCCATATGAAGATCATACAAACAAAACGGCAAAGCTATTGAACACATGTTTCTTACAGGTCAAATTTTCCGACTGCCACTCCAACAATTCTTTTGAGATGGGTTCGTAGCTCTTAAGATATGATAATTGTAAAGATAACACAAAAAAACGGCAGTTTTACAACTTTATGCACAGTTCCTTCGTCTTTGTCGTCATCATCATATCATTCATCTTTTAATGTAGTAAAAATATAATATGTGCTCATATATAAATTTTTTTATAAAAATAAAAACACGGTATAATCTACACATATAAATTCTAAATGTTGCTCTTCATCCATATATAAAAAATGAACAAGAGTGAATGTGAATAATACGACACCCGGAGAGCGTAGCTTTAGACGCTTGTCATAGTTCATTTTCTATTTGAACGTGTGAGAGAGAAGCACAACTAACTCATATTCATATCACATCAATTGTAGTTTTGTAATTGTAAATTGCAACTGTATGTGTGTGTTTATGTGTGCTTTAGTACTCTCGCTATCTAAATCATTGCTAAATCTCAAGTGCTCACGTTTCTAATTTATGTGGCTGTTAGTTCCACACAAAGATCAAACTTGACATACCGACCTAAGAGAGGAGTGCATTATTTTCTCCTCTACCTGATGTATTTAGTCCGGTTTTCACCATTTTTTTTTCATTCTCCCTCTTGGTTTTAATGCACTTTTGTACTTAACCTGCTCAATACAAAGTATTTTAATACATTGGAATCAAATAGGTATGCTTGTGTACTTGTTGCTTCTGTTGTTGTTGATGATCATGACTACAAGGATGATTTTGAAGTGGTAATTCAATGTATTTCCCTTGCGTTTTAAGCATATAGGGTCGATAGATATGTAGATAAGTAGTTAAGAGTAAAAATATCAGTAAATGCGAGAGGATGAGATCTGAGGAATGAATCCCGTCAAGTGTTATGTTATATGAGATGGTTGAAAAAACGAGTTAAAAATAAATACACGTCTACACACTTGAGTCTGCAAACACACAATATTGAGGCATGTTCGACATGACCTTTTCTTTTACAAGTCACCGTTTTTTTGCAATTTATTTATGCAATTGAGTTTCGCCTTTATTTTTGACGACGACAAGAATAAAAAAAAATACCAAATGTTGACTTATTGGTAATATAAAACTTGTAACACATTAAAAAACCTTCAGGATCATGATAATGCTGATGATTATCATGAGCAAGACCGGGGAGAGACCAGGGGAAAACCTGATCATCCGGGATATGACAATACGTCTCTTTTTTTTGTTCATAAAAAGATAGTGCTTTTTGCTCCTACAGTTGTTTAGCATCTCTTCTAAATGCATTTGCCTGTTAACTTGGTGTGGCTTACTAACTAGTCACTTAACATTCGACATGTAAATGTTGTCTTTCATTGGATGCTATAGGTATATATCTTCACGTAAGTGGATATATAGCATGTTTGTGAGTGAACGGAGAGAAATTAAGTTTTTAGAAACCCAAACCCTAAAATATTTGAATATACAGATTGTATTGTATTGTGTGGATAAACAGTAAATAAAATAAATTGTGATTGAATGCAAGTTCAAAATTGAGTTGACTACATACGTAACATTTTAAAGGTTAGCAATTGCAAGCTGTAGGGATGTAATTGTAATCTCTTCTTCTTCTTCTCTCCGTCTTGACACGACATGCAATGCAAAACATGCTAAATCAATGACTTCATATCATATCATAGCATCCTTTATCCAACTAGCAGCATCATGCATCCACACGGTGCGCGGGGCCTCCTGTATAATGATATTGTGATGGGGGTTGCTCTTTTCCTCTTATCTTCTTGCTTGCATGCAAAAAGGAGTAAGCAGGAAGAAAGAGATTCATTTTTTGATTGAAAATGATTACATACCTGGGTGATGTGATGATCATTCCTTATGACCGTGGTCATGTATATCTACATCATACTACGTATAATATGCAACTTTACCAACATTTTTCATCTTTTATGCGAGTCAACCCAAAGTAACAATAGTCAATAGTGGTCCCTTGACAATCATCCACTTTTTGCAATTGTGCTCAACTCATTATTGGCACAAAAATGCGACTTTGATGACAAATGACAATAGGCAAATTACCCAGACGGAAATGAGAATAAGAGTCGGCTCAAGTTAGCAATGCTGCTTGCTAATGCCTACCATTGTATTTAAGCATATAGACAGACGTTTCTGTGTGCTTATAATATTAACTAATTTCTTTGATGACTACTGTCTATGTACATTACATTGCATATAAGGATCATGAGCATTTACTTACATGCACATTATGCAACCAAATGTATCCAATCCGGTGCAAAATGTTTACTTTTCCTCAAGACCAAGACGTTTCCTTTCAGGTAAGAACACAAAGGGAAATGTAAATAGAGATACTGTCGTCATCATAAGTATGCCTAATTGTTGAATCTCTTGAGACGTCAAAAGGTTCTCTGTGAATTTGTAGAGTGTATAATGTGTCTGGCCAAAAAATGAGGAGAACCCTGTAGCATGGAACACCCACATGCTTTCTTCGTTCCAGTCACACAGACAAAGTACACAATAAAAATATAAGAAAAGTATACTTTGCGTTGTCTGGCTTGTCGTCACACATTTCAAAAGGTGTGCATTATATACTCTTTCCTTCTATTTCATTTGTATCACTTTATAACTAGTCATTCAGCATACTACAGCTATTCATTTATTGTGATTGTGTGAAAAAAAACTCTTAACCGTTGACGTATGTATTTTACTCAAGAGTGCCACATAAAAAAAGGCAAGGATTGATCCGTCATCCGTCCGTGAGAAGAAAACCCTCTTGTCATTTTTTCAGACAGTTGATGAAGTCGGTATCTTGGTCCACTAAAGAAAATGTTGAAAATGCAATTTTAGCTAATTTAACATCAAATACTCGTCTTCACTTCAATCTCAACTGAATGGCAGATGAAAGAAAGGGTTTGGTTTCCAACAAAATTTACACAACATCATTATGCATGCATTATGTCCGTGTCCATTGAAAGCAGTATAAAAGTTGGGTTATGCATTTTTTAAGCAAATAATGTTCAATCATCTGAATGAATTACTGTAACTGTATATTTGTCAGTCCGTACCCAAAAACATGTTCAACGTATTACATAAAGCAAAGTGAGAAAGAGCAAAAAATAGAAAGATTTATACAACGGATGGATATGGTCAAGTCAAGCAGTCTACGGGCTGTCTGGCTGTCTACAGCTACAATGATAAAAACTAACGATATGCAAACGTGTGTGTATGTGTGTGTGAGTCTATCTAAGTACATTATGTACATAATTTCCAATGTAAATGTGCTTGCACAAAAGGAGAGAAAAAAACGTATTTTATGTGATGTGATACTCTGAAGAGAGGCTCCTTTTCACAGTCTCACAGCTCACTTTTCAAAGATATCATTAGATAAATGTGCTTTACCCACCTCATATTTTTCAGTTAATTCATTGCAGCAATGTTTCTCAATATGGTATACTACCGTGGAGTGGACGTAACGCATGGGGACATACGTAACAAACTCTTGATTCCCGTCTAAGGTTTCATTTTTTATGTATATATATAAATATGGATGGATTTGCACAACCATAAATTGTAATCCTTTGCTTCTTCTTCTTGGGGCCAGAACGCGACGACGTCTTCCTCCAACATGAAATACGGGAGAAAGAGGAAAAATCAGAGTTGAGTTCACACGACATGGTGTAGTGGATGGGGAACCCATGCTGGGCCTTTCATCTAAATAAACGTCAACTTCAATTTTTCTCTTCTGCCTCAACTTGGCTTCGTTGAGGCTTTAAAGGAGCAGACGCTTTTTTTTAAAGAAATGTTGATGCTGAATATTGTTAGGTTTTCATGCCTAGTGAAAGAAGGGGTGTGCTTATATTATTATGCAAAGCTAAGAAAAGGACTCTGATTAATCCCGTATCTCTCCTCCACATATTACAAGCTATTGAGTAAACAATCTGGAGGGTTGATGTTGATCACCTACACTTATTAAATTTCACATTGTTACATGCTTACAAAAACTGGATTGAATGTTTAGGAAGGAGGCATGTCGAAAGGAATCGTGCTTAATTAATGAGTGTCATTCACTTCCAAGATGATCATGATTATTTACACTATGCCAAAATTACAAGTTTGATTCCTAGAATAGTCTTCTTTCTCCCAAGATAAATATGCAACACAATCTGTTACCGGGTGTCGTCCCATGTACGTTGGATACTGTGGAGAAGCAAAAGATAACTGTGAATCCATTTTTTTGCGTCCGGTGAAGAATGATTCAGTAGTTTTCTCTCGTTTTGGTCTAACACGTCTACCTATTTTGTCATCATTACATTGGTTTGGTCAGTCTACTGACAATGACAAGGAATCTACTTTATTGGACGTTGTACCTAAAGAAATCTTTACACAAATGTCTCTCTCTTCTTTTTACATAGTACCGTTGCTCGAAATGCTTCACGTTTGGAGATTAAATTTAAATTTTTTTTCTCTCTCTCTTGATATGAAGCCTTTTACGTTGTAAGTCTGTACTATAAAAACTTGCGGCTCTTTACGTGAAATGGAAAAAGAAATGGTTTGTATTTTCATCTAACACGAAATGCATTGCACACACGTACATTACATTACTTTACACAATTTAACCATTTTCAAGTTCAAGTTTGCATGCAATCCCATTACATAATGTAAACGTAATGATGATACTAACTGCAAATTGGAGGCAAAGTATGTCGATGTCGTCTTCCAGCTTTGAATGGCAGACTCTTAATGGCTGATTCTTGTTCATGTAGTATTTTGGATGAAGCATTTATGATCAGATATAAGGCATGTCTTGTATGTTATTTTTTTACATGTACAAATTTGTTTGATTTTTTATAACCCATTTGAAAAATTTGAATTTTATATTATGTCAGTTCCCATCTCGCCCATTTATTGTAGCATGCAGCATATCAGACGATTTAAATGACGTCTCTCTCTCTCTCTCTCTTGAATTTACCTCAATACGTGACTCCACACTAGTCTACAAGGCTCTCCTGTTCCTCGCGAGGTTTTTCCTTCTTAATTCATTTTATTTGATCATTCTCTTTCAAAAAATCGTCGTCCTCTTCTCTCCTCTCGTCTACTAGCTACGAGAGATGGCTTGCTGTTAGGTGGTCGTGAATGACGAGATCATTTCCTACAACAATGCAATGCAATTCTTTTTCCTTTTTTTTCTTTGTCTGTTATCTGCTGTGAAACGAAACAGTTCAACAAGTTCAATGACTTTTTGTACAAATTTTTGTCTGATTTTTTCGTGTCATCAGATTAAGGAACTGAGAAGTTTCTGGTTTAAATATAAAGTTCAGGTGAAACATTCTGAATAATATATTTTATTTTAGCACCAATCTCGTCACGATTCGATTATGGAGATGAGCTCGACTCACTACACTGTCAATTGTCGTTTAAATGACTTGAGGAACTGCTATTAAATCCACGATTTTGTATGGAAACTGAATATGTGTCTGGCTTCGTCTTCATTTTAAATGGTGTGGCTGAACATGTAGACAAGCGGCCGAAAATGAAATATTTGCCTGAAAGTTATGTGCTATTGTTAGTGCCCGAAGATTGTTGCGGAACGACATTGGCATGCTTGAGGTTCTTTTGTTTTATTTGCCTTGCTGTCATTATGTAATCACAAGGTATCACAATTATCGTTGTGTGCATGTTGTGACTTTGTCTCTAATCTTGTGTATGTAGGTCAAACGCAGTATTGTAAAAGTTTTCCGATGTAAACCCGAAGCTGAGCGTGCCTCCAGTTACAAAATGCCAACAATGGTGGACGTCTAAAAGCCTACCAGACATTTTTTGATAAAAATCAGCTTTTTAAATTTAAATTGAGGACCACTTTTTCCAGAAGTATCTAAAATAAGACGATTTCAGCATAGTTTCCATGATAAAGCATCCATATTTTTAAGTTTCATCTCTACTCGATGCTCATGAGTGACAGGTAGCATGTAGCTTCTTCGCATTATTCCAAATTTTTGGTTCATGTAGAAAGATAACTTCATAGAAATTAACATGACACTTTCTTACATTAAATAGAAAAATAGTAGAGATCGTAGTTTAAGATTGCATGTAAAAATCAATGGTGCTTATGCACCTACATCTTCATAACGCTCATTATGTCTCAAGGTCTTTGAGTGCCCAGAAGTCATCTTGCCATTTTTTTTCTTCTCTAAAGAAATGAACGTCAAGCTCATGTTATCTAATCTCATGACATGTGTTACCAACTCTAATTTGGACATTTTTTACGTGTTAACCATCATCCGCGGCAGCATCATATCGTCGTCAAATCAGGAATGAACTATATGGCTGGTTGATATTTTAAATGGTTACCATATCATCATAAATGTTTGTAGGGTTTCAACAGGTTTTTTTGTGTGTATCCAGCAATCGACGGTTTTATGCAAAGTAGTTACTTTTCGAGAGAATAAGATATTTTTACCATAAGGGAATACCAGGAGGAATATACATTCTTGTACTCCCAAAAATCATCATTTTTATTATAGCAACTTTTGTGATTGACAGCTATTCACCAAAATTTTTCTCTCTCTCTTCCCCTATCTCTAAGAACTCCACAAGGTGCTTCTAAAATCATGTCGTCTGTTTGCTCGTTAACTAGTATTTTTGTATTTGGAATTGTTAAAGAATATTCTACAGCCATAATGCAGCAAGTGGCATTGGCTCGAGTGATGTAGTCAAAACGATTCCAGGGGAAAAGAGGCTAAATATCGGTATACCTAACACCAAAAGATGCGGATACATCAAAAAAATGTAATTCGAAGAAGCGACAAATAACAAGTGAGAGAGAGGTGTATGAAAAAAAAGGAAAAAAACTTAATTTTAATCAGTCACGACATGGGTGTCTGTAAAGTGGGAAATTGGCCATCGTTTTCGCAATAATTAAAAAACATGCATAAGTATGTACCCATGTAACACGCTAAATGTGCAATGTGGAGGACTAGACAAGATGAATCCAAATCCAATATGAAGGATATTGCTAATTTACGCAGCATGCAAATAACCTTCTATCAAAAAAACTGTTTGTCCAACAAAAATATTATATATATATATATTGTTTATTGACGAGAGACAGAAAATTGTATGTTGCATGATTTTCTTCTACCCAGAGACTTGTTAAAAAGCCAAGCCTTTTTAACATTGAAAATATAGAGAAATGCAGTTAGTTATTATTTACATAAAGAGTATTAGTATTTATATTGCCATGAAAATAATCAGTTTTAATGGATTTATTTCTATGCATTTTTTTATTATCCTATTGGTGCATGTAGTTTTTATGAAGATTCATACAAAGATTTGCATAGATGTAAGTACAAATACATGATTTGTACTTGTAGTTTAATCTTCATTTTTTGTATATGTTATAGGGAGGAAGAGGTCTGTATTAAAACAATAAAATAATGATGCTTATTCTTTCAAGAAAAAGACCAGTTTTTAATCCAATGACAAATGCATTCATATTCGTCTTGTTTGAGTTTGTAGTTTGGGGTGATATTTTTCTCTTACAAACATGTTTCATCCAACTATGAACTTTTTTTACTGGGGGTGAGTGTGAACTTATACCTTTAATAATTTTCATCGGGATTTAAAATCAAATGTCAAACACCAACAACTTTTCTGTCCATCCCAGATGGTCAATTGTGTGATGTTCAGAGATAATGATACCTAAATTCAATTGTTTACATCCTTTTCTTTGACAACCAAGGTATTTTAAAGCAACCACCCACTATTATAAAAAAACCGTAAGGTGGTCACAGTCTGTCACAAAAAAAATTTGCCGTTCACGACAATTCCTTTGAATGAATATATTAGAAAGAAAGAAAAGAGAAAAATATTTTTATGTATATAAAAATAAGCATTTTCTCTATTGTAAAGGAAGAAACATTGTTTTATCTGTCTACATTTGGCCAATTTGAGGCCAAATGGCCATTCTAAAGTGCTTAGAGTTCAAAGTATTTTTCTTACATTCGTATTCCTATTGTAAAATACGAATGTACAAACAATATAAAGGAAAAATGTTCATTTATTAATGACCAAAAACTAGCAGAGCGCCCGGCAAAACCATGAAAGTCAACCTTCAAACCGGTTAATCTAACCTTCACAAAATCTGAAGAATGTGATTGTTTTTAGTATATTTCCTACATCGTCGAATCATATCAAGAAAAAAAATTGAGTAAAGCACCTAAAAAAAAGTTTGTGTGTATAATATTTCATCAAAATTAAAGGACCTCTTTTCTACCTTGAAGGAATAGGGAAGGAAAACATTAGAACCTTTTTGCAAATACCAACTCAGGTAATTCAGGGAAATGTGCTCATATTATTGTGACAGCAAACAAGAGTTATGCACTTAATATTGAAAAGTGAAAGGCAAGCAAAGTGTGAGGAATGATGGTGAGAGGTAGGCAAAGTGTGTGATTGTAACGATAAAAAAGGTTTTACCGTAAGAAGACATTATCGTAAAGGGAAACACGAGGGATGGGGTACATCACTTGGGCACTTGTTACTCATCATCATCATCATATTATATCACCACAAAGCAAAAGATAAATGAGTGGCAGGTGTAATCATTCAAGCCCACGACAGGAACATAAGTTTTTTTCTCCCCCAAACTATTTCATATCATGAAGAGTGTTACATTAAATACTTCAATTTGACCAAAATGATCTCAACAAAGTGATCCGCAACAACAGGGTGGTCGTTTTCGAGGGAACCAGATGAACAGTGATCTTGACATGACACTTTGTACTTATCAAAAGGGAGAAAAAGAAGAAAGATTCTTCTTGATTGTTAGAAATAATATGTATGTTTGACTCTGACCTTTGTCAATCCACTTTTCTTGTTGGAGGTAGACAACTTGAATTTTTGCTGATGGCAAAAATTCCCGAAATATTTTGAATGTAGCTTAAAGGAGGCGGTGCAATATCCCATATTATCCTATATCACATCCCATTCCAAATTGCAAATACCTCAAAATCCCAACGAAAAATTGCAAAGCTTGTATTCTACCAAGAAAATTAATTGCTATTGATGAAACATTAAAAAAAACTTGAAAAATGTATGCAAGCATGCAACTTCATACAACTCAAGCTCATACATAATACTATTGCATAAAATAATATAGCACTACAAGTTTTTGTAAAAGATAAAACCGTTGTGTTCTACGTGAGTTTAGAGTTGAGTTGAGACGCTTCATCATCATATAATACAAGAGCACAACTCAGAAAGCTTTATTACTTCATGACGAAAGTGAGTCGAGAGGAGTTCGCAACTTGTCTTCAGTGTAAATTTGTGAAATGTGTTTAGCCCATTAGGTATAAGCTTAGTTATAGAAACATTTTGAGTATATATTAGAATATATAGATTTTTTTACCGTGAACTATCTTGCTATCACTAGCATATCACAACCTCATAAATTGATGAGATGAGGACTTTGAGAAGAGGAGCAATTGATGTTAATGAAGTGTACATCCATATACTTGTCTCTCTTTCAATAAATACCAAAACGAAAAGCCAAAAAACGTTAGTGAACACGGAGATAAATGAAAAAGAAAAACCAAAAGTGGACTCGGCTTGTCTTATCGCTTGGTTGTTTATTTCCCTCTTTACAACCTAGACAAGGATGTAGCCATCCTATCATGTTATAGTTGCTCAATATTTTAAAACAAAAAGCTTTATTAGAACTAACGTTTCTCTCTCTCTTCGGACAACGGTAAATAGTCAGTAAAGCATTTCCTTGACCAGTATAAAGAAAAGAAGCTCTTTGTACTTATAGATTATAGGTACATGTATAAAACGTATTATGTAGACATACGATTTTTTGTTGTTCGATGAATCTTTTGCAAGTTTTGTAAGCATGCATTAGCTTAGCTGTAAAGCAGTCGTTGTGGCACCGTGAAAGAGAAAAAGATTAGATCTGAATGACCAGATTTTTTTTCATTTCTCCCAAACTTGACCATTGTTTCGCTTGCTTGATCTTCAATATCCACAATGAATCGGGGTGTGCAATCAAGACTAAAGCCATCACTCTTTTATCAGCATCATCATGTGTAAAAAAAAGTTAGATGAGCAACAATAACATCAGCTTCATCATTCTTTTATTTGAACGAGTAGACTACATTTTTTTAGAATAGCATGCTTTGTGAATAATTTGTTGCAAATGGTGAAATAGCATTCACACACTGTTTAAAGTATCGACAATTTGAACGGAACAATTTTTCGGGTGTGTTGTTCTTTCGTTAACCGAAGACAACGTACCTAACACCCGTATATAAGTCGAGTTGTACGCCTAATGTGAATAGAAATAGAAAACCAGCATTTGAATCATGCGTATTCAACTTTTGGGTGCGTTTTTCGGCTTCATACACTCGCACTAGTTCATTAGCCAAAACAAACCTAGTCAGTCAAGTAATGACATTGACTTTTCAAATCTGATATCATTTCAATCACGTTCTGCAACACTAAATCCTTATGACAAACATATTTTCATGATGATGATGATGGTTTACGAGGCTGAATGGAATACCTGAAATTTTCTTTCTTCTATCAAGAAAACAAAACGGAACAACTGCCTAATCTAGTCTAGGCTCTATGGGTTCAATCAAATCTAACCATTTTATGAAATCCTTTTAAACCGAGAGCTTCATACATGCAACAAATCTATCAACTAAAGAACCAGGAGTTCTGGAAGTTAGAGAAGGAACAGAATTGAGTAGAGGCAGACGAGGTCACAGCGAGCAAGCATTAAATCTGGTTTTCATACTAATCCTTTTTACATAATTGCAATCTTAGTAATTCTTTTTTGTGTGTAAGACAAAGCAAATGATTTTTTAGAAGAGATTGGGAAGAAACGGTGAAACGTGAATTTCGAGGTTGCATTATACACAAATGTCTTCTAGCAGAAAAAAAATCTTTTTAGCATTTTCATCAAAACAATTTTGATTTTGATTGATATGAAGACACATGCTGTCAATAAGAGTGCATGTTTCAAATGCTGCTTGTGATTGAGAGTGCAAAGCACTCACCCAATGAACAAATGATGGCACCGTTACACTTCAACAGATTCATGTTAAATGTTCCTACTTTGCGCATTGTATCCTTGCTTTTCAGAAGCAGATTTTAGGGTGAAAACTTTTGTATTGTTTAGCTTTCTTCCTTGACGCCTTTTGCTTGTTTGCTTTCTTGACTTTAGCATTTATTCGTATGCCTTTTTTTAAATTTCTTAGAATACTCTAAAACAACATCTATTTTTATTTATTTTTACAGACAAACCAAGTCGAGAATACCATTCCTTCGTCTGATTTTTACTTTTTTGAAGTACTGGTCCAAAAATCAAAAGTGGACTCGGAGCGGTAACAACCATTACGGGGAAACGGTACTCAAGGAAGGAGTCAGGATGAAGGGTCGACTGAGGATAGACTTTGAGTCTCTCCTCCCACTTATCACATTAGTTATATTAGGATTATTTGTCAACCAGATCCACTGTGGTAAGTATACAAATCCTTTTTATCTTTTGGGAATCACTGCAAAAATTCACCGTTAAAACTGGCTCTCGTAATGATCCCTTTTTTGTTCGCTTAAATTCAACTGGTTCCGTCCATCCGTGCGCTAAAAGAAAGTCATGGTGCATTATAATTACCTTCTCTAAATACAAAAAAAACTGCTGATGTACATATATATGTTGAATCCGCTCTCGTTATTTGTAGCAGTAATGAGCAGCAGGGAGCGCTCATACACAGTAAAATGACATTTCAAAAGAGAAATATGCGGATGCAATGGAATGACGTGGCAAAAAATTCATCTCTCATCTCTGATCATTTTGTTTTGCCGCAGATTTCTAGAAAGAAAATGCATATAGAATGCGCAATATAGAAGCTGCAAACTTGCTACAAATAATATCTCTTCTTCGTTGAATGTACGGTGTAGTAAATCACTTTTTATGAACATAAATCTTCATTATAATTCAGTTTTATTCGTCCAGTAATGAGGATGATGCTGATGATGGTGATGTGATAAAAGTAATACATCAGATCAGTAGCGTTACCTTGCACTCCCGCTTAAGTCACGTAATACCATAGTTTCCATCGACTTTTTTCAGCTAGTGTGTCCACCACCATTCACCTTTTGTTGCATTTTAGCTCTTACTCAAAAAGTAACAATGTTAAAAGCGTCATTTGACAGCTTGTTTGCTACACTTCATAACAAGCTATAAGTACAAGAGACCACTTCACTTCAATGAAATCCAACGCAAAAAAGGAAACAAAGAGACTAATGATCTTCTTACTAGCCTTAAAGTATAGCTACATAACAAAACATAAGTAGCTAAAAAGACTTTGCTAAAACACAACATTCCCATCACAATCACACTTGCAGAAACCAAGACCAATATAAAAGTCATCGGTGAAGAGTTGATCTTGGCAATAAACAAAACATAAACATTGTCCATTTTCGCTACCACTACATAGTTACTCCATTATCATCATCATCTTTTTGGGAAGTGAAGAGGATCTTGGTGCTCGAGTGGATGAATCCAAAGAAAGTTTAAAAAAAAATACAATTTTTTAAATATTGTATCGGAGTTTTTTTTATTGTTTGACTCCTTCTTAACATTATTATTGTTACTACAAGAGGAGCAAGTGTGTAGCGTGGTGGTGGTATTGAATTCCACTCACATTAATCAGTCAAAAGAAAAGAGGAGATTAGCTCTTGTAATGTGTCTTGTCTAGTACTCAATTTTGCCTACGCTTACTTATCCATTACCTACCAGACCTCATGATTTGATTGATTCCACTCGAAGCTTAATAAGGCATATATAAGATTCGATGTTGATCGACATTTAACCGCTTTTTTCGCACATGATTTTTCCTTTCATGTTGTTTTATTGTTAGCTATTATGAATTCAAATAAATTCAATTACGCATAACTAAGGTTTGGTTGGAGAGTGATGAGGCAGACATGTCTCCACTTAATTGTAGGAGAAATACCTCACATAAATATTATTACTTGCTACTACTTACTTACCCCTCGAGAAGAAGGGAGAGAGAGAGAGAGAGAGACAGACAGAGGAGCAAAAAAATAAGGATGATGATGATGCTGTGTGAGCATCATCATGAAGTGAGGACTGTAAAGAGTTGTGTAACCTTCGATGCCATGGTCAGGTAGTTGGGGTCGACGGAGTTGCACGTTTTACCTGAGCACTCCTGATGCAGTTTTCAGGTGCAATGTTTTTACAACCCTGTCTTGGTCTTGTTTGCATTTTGTCATTAGCCAAAAATATGATATGACGACAGGGGTTGCATTCTCAAGAGATTTATAACTTAATTTTTATTTTTTTGATGAAAGAAGAAGAGTTGAATTTTTTTTCTTGTTTGCTTATTTGTCATTGCACTTAATTGTGAATTGTGACATGATTTCATGGTGTGTGTGACTTGTCCTTTGGAATGTTTTTTGGGTATTGGGTGTACAATGTTTATGTACCATTTTTCGAAGCCGTTTTGCAAATGTCATGATGATATTTATTAACTATTTCAAATGGCAAGGTTGTATGTCATAATATTCAAGACTAAAAACATTTTTTGGTAGCTTCTAATTGAGAAAATAGACTGGCCTGTTTCCGTGTCACAATTATTAGCAACTAATAACCAAGTCATGATTTAAAACTGGTATCCTTTACCACATTATATGAATTCAAATGATGCGCAAATTCCCATTATCCAACATGTATTGTCTATAATGAATATTCAAAATGGTTTCTACGCTCTTCCAAATCGATTAATTAGTTGATCACCCAGTAATTTCATGTTGAATTGGAGGACATTAAAAATTATACTTCAATGAAAGTCAGTAGTGCTAGAACATTACTATGCTATCATGTTACCACACAAGAGCGCACATGCCAGCTCGTGAAATCGAGCTCAGAATACAAATGAAGGAGATGAAGATGATGACTTCTAATAGAAGAAGTTACCAAGTACATTTATAACCACGCTATAAACAGCATATTAATGTAATCCAATCATTAGTATACACACACGCAGAAACACTCACAATGGCAACTACTCTACAAATCAAATATTTGAGAGATGATCATGCAAATGTAATGGCTTCAGTGACGGCATTGAAAATCTCCCTTTCCATTCTACTAGAATTAGATGATCTATTTTTTTTCTAGTGGATTTTCTAGTGGAGCTATTCTTTAGCAGGTCAACTGATTTCTTGAAATGATATGCATAATATATATGATGGTACTAATCACTTAATAGTGAAATATATGCCGCATTGGTCCCTTTTGTCCCCCTGTCAAAATGACACTTGTCCCCTATCATTAGCTTTCAGTTTGCCACTACTACTTGATTACAAATTCTTGTGGCAGAATCGTTTTACAACTAGAAATACTGTATATTATTATTATTACACGAGTTGTGTTTTGCTTGGTAAACATAATAATATGCAGCAAGACAAATTTAAGTAGTAGGATGATTATGATTACAATAAAAAGTCAATATGGCTAATTGCCAGGGCTACAGTATAGCTATACAGTATAGCTACTGCTTCTGAGCATCGGGGGAGACGAAAGGGAAAAAATATTATGCGCTTAAATGTTTTTATGTCACACGTAATCATCGTAGTGATTTACTAGTTGTTTTATGAGGGATGATGATGATGTGGGGAAGGGTAGCGTAGTAAAGTGGTCATGCAAATTGGAAAAAAGTTATCCCAGACTCCAGACGAAATACATTCATACATAAGTATATGCAATAGTGTAGCGTAGCAGCAACTGCATGCGTCAATTATGAAATCCTTTGCATGACCATTCTTCAAAAAATCTTTTCTTTATGATGAATAACTAGCTCAAAGTGCCACATACTTACATAAACTTTAGTGGAGACAGTGGATACGTAGGCTAAAGTTTACAAATGCTGACAAAAAAATCTTCGTTTTCAAAATAAGCATAAATTCTCATGGTAATAACAGCAGTGATTATCCCAAAACCGGTGAAATATTGTACATGTATGTGTACATTTGTTTGTAGCATGTACCTAGCTAGTTACTCTGACAATATAGTTTTCAAGTTCAATTCTGAGAAAATGAAAAGGCGTTTTTGTTCACGCTTCTGTAACTACGCTGCCGCTGGACAAGTCCGTATTGTTGGGGAGGATGGAAGCAGTGTACTTAACATAATCTTGTGAGAAATCGTTTTTCTGGTCTTTAGCAACAGCTTTTTATTTCCCTTTGTTTCAAATCCGAAAGAATAGAAACACTATACAAATTTAAAAAAATGAGAAGGAATTACCATCATTATGTCCGTTTACCAACAACTGGAATAAATTTTATAGGGTTGTAAATTACTTTATTGATTATTATGTTTGCCTTAGACTCTCTCATTTTTCTCGTTTGTTCCAAAAGCAATAGAGTTTTTCCTGTACAAAAAAACTACCCGTCAACCTCACTTAAAATTATTCTTTTAGTGTCTCTTCTTCTATTCCAAAAAAAATTTGGTCTCTCCAATTGTGTATTTTACTAACTTGGATTAGTATAAAACTTGATTTTTTTCTGAGGGAAAGGAACTGCATATATGTACGTCAATTTTGTGGGATCCTCATTGTTATTCCTACTTTTTTGTTTTCTAATCATCATTATCGCCATCATCATCAATAACTGCATCGTTACATGCATGATAGTGATTGTGATTGTCCCCCAAAGTCGTGAAATAGCTGAGCATTACACCGTGCTCCATAAAACAACATTTTTTTCTTCTCCCAACTCCCTTTCGATTGCTCTTATCTCCTTAGCAAATCTCTCGTTTAGGAAGTTTAAAGCCGTAAAGTTACATGTTTGCAGATTTTTATGCCGATAATATACCAACTTCACATATATTTATTAATCCTCCTTGACCAGCCTTTACAAAGATAGGGTGAATACCAAAGCAAAATGTACTAAAAAACTAACCATCCTCATACCAGTTTGTTTTGTGATGGTGACGCTCAAATAATTGCTTCCTTCTGATCGCCTAATCAGTGAATAAACTTTGTGTGTATGGCATCTTCCTTCTCGCTTTGCGAAAATATCGAAAAGGAAAAAAAATGAATTAGGAACAAAGAGATTTAATTATCACAGGTCGAGGTGCATATAAAATACCATACCAACCAACTATTTTTATTTAGAAAAAAATCATGTTTGCATAGAAGCATAATATTATAAACTCTGATTGGGATAGATGACAATGACCATCGAATGACTTTTATGAGAACATTACACGTGAGCATTATACACACCTGGTTGGTGAACTAACTTGCTACCTTAGCCGCAACAACGTGTTCTTCTATAGTCTCCTCGCGGCTCTATTGAGAAATTAAGGTAATGACTGGACAAAAAACAAATATATGCTCATATATGCATTTATTTAATCATTTTGCATCATCTCACTAAATTGCTGTTGTATAAGCCGTATTATAATATAATTTTCGTGAGTACCTATAGCTATATCTCCTATGGTTGTACTTGCATACTTATTGTTTTGATTTGAGTTGGCAAATGATTACTCAAATTTCTGGTTTTTTCACTACCACTACTGTTGTCACACGGAGAAGTATACTATTGAAGGAATAATAAACCAGCACCCTATCAATACACGATGATCCATGAGGAATGAGAAAAAAAGAAAGCAAATAAATCGAAGGACAATGACTGAATTAACGACATAACATGCGCTTCTTCGTCGAAAGATCGGTATTATTTTTTGTGTCTCAGACAAAAAAAACTGAACTTGACTGTTTCTTCTTTTTGCGCAAGTGCATTAAACCTTTTTGCAAAGAGTGAGAGAGGATGGTGTGGATAATATCAGGTAGTAGAAAATCCGGTGATTTTTTTTGGAAGCCAAAATATTGGTTGTTAAATGAGTCATGACGGGTGTAAATAGATCGTCAAAAGCATGCTGATTATGTGAGGATTATGTCATCATTATAACATTTTCTTTCATATCATTAGATAAACGATTCTCCGTCAAATGGATTAAAGTATGTGGTGGTAAAGACATAAAAATGAGGATTCTCAATGTTTTCTAAAACATCATTGTTACTCTTTATTGAGGAATGTTTACTATATTATTGTTGTTTTTTAATACTGCATATTATTATTATCAGACGATAAATTATCAGAAAGTTGTAAAGCACTACGTAGTAGAAGTTTTATTCAAAATACAACTTTTGGAAAATCCATCTCCGGACATGCATAAAAATATATGTTGGCGCTGGTGCATAATTTGGATTTTTGTCAGCAACCACAATGAATTTCCTATGGAGCTAGTTTTTTACGTCAGTCTAAAACTGAGGATGGACTCGCTTTCCTTTTCTTATACAACTTCACATACGAGCCACTGACTAGTTCAAATATATGCACATTATGTTTCGATAGGTAACAAGAGTTCAAAGTAATCAAATGCTTACACGCTTTTGCTTGATTCGTACGCCGTTCTATGATTCTAGGTTTCTCCAAATATTAAGCTATGTAAATAGATTTGATCATGAAGCTTGGTCTGGAATTTGATTTGATCTGGGAAGTTTTATTCAAAATGCAACTTTTGGAAAATCCATCTCCGGACATGCATAAAAATATATGGATATGTTGGCGCTGGTGCATAATTTGGAACTAGTCAGTGGCTCGTA